>JBBPDJ010000004.1:4578840-4593967 GCA_037974625.1 Cucumis cinereus
CAACTTTACCATATGTTACAAAGTCCACACAACATATATAACATACGTATTATTGTCCCAACCATTAGGCACAACAAAAACCACACCTTATGTTACAAAGTCCACACAGCATATATATAACTTAGGCGTCCTTGTCCAATTAATATATATATAACAACAACTGCACTCTATGTTACAAAGTCCACACAGCATATATAACATAGGTACCATTCACGTTACAAAGACGACACAGCATATATAACGTTAGTAGTATAGTGCCACTCGTTATGCATAATAATAATACAGTTCAGTCATGAAAATCCATTTTCATTCACACACAACGGAAAACTCAGCGGTGACCTCCCGCAACCCTAAGCTTTCATAGGTACCCTATGTCGCCTGAGAGTGACACATAATTAACATATCAACAAAACAACCACTCATTTCAAAGTGTTTAAGCGTGAGACGAAAGGGAATCCCTTTCCTCAGATGGAGATCTCGCAGCTATGCAAACAACATAGGCCCTCCGATCAAACCTAAACGTCCGACAGTGAACCCCTTTTCTATATCTTAATGTTTTTCCATAATAAACCATAAAGGCATAACAACACTTAAACTTATAGGTTTTTCCTATAGCAACCCGTCCTAACGGATCGTCACATAACCCTTCAGTCCATCTCAACATAGCAATCTCCTTCACAACCGCAAACTCCTGAGTTAGTCCCTTCGATTAACTCAATACAAAACTGATACTAACAATTGGCTATACCATTCTCATTCCATATTGCTATGCTTTGTGGTTTACCCATAACAAACCGTATCAGTAAAACAAGCAACAATTCAAATGGTAGTTCAATCATAAAAGCAATACCACCCAATTCAACTTACCACGTAAGGTATAACTGTATGATTATCACATAAGCCATACTTCAATGCCACACATCTTGGCATATCACAAAGGTCATAACCGACACCTTATCGCATAGGTTCTAATCTGTCAGTTATCACAGAAAACATATCATCGATTCTACTAAGTAGCCATTAACGCCTTGTTAGACCTACACTTTGTGCCACACATCCTAATGACTCAGTAGGGTCGTCCATAATGACCCAATGCAAGAATTGCCCTAGCGAATCTGCGATCCCACATACGAGGTGTGATATGGCTAAAAGTTGAACTTAACCACTACAAAAGTCCAATCATCATATTCGTCTGACGCATGCATAATAGTATTATACACCATGCCACCCACATTGCATATTGGTCATGATTACAGTTTTGCCACAACAACCGTAAAATACAACAAGCAACATCACGTAGACCAACTCAGTCCCACCAAGAATGTCACACAGACCGATACAACAAACATACCATAGTCAACATAATGCCTCATATTCAACCAACTCATAATATTTAGCATGCATAGCTACCACCAGTCAATTAATCATAAGTTGACAACCCATCACACAGTCAGTCAATTCATCTTATCGTAATTAATCTAGCAATTCATATGTCACATTCCTGCTGGCACATAAATATTCTTAGTCCAAGAACTAATAGTAAGTCCCTTACCTCGATTAACGAATGAAGCCTTGGCTTGCACAAGAATCTCCTCGAATTCGTCCTAAACACCACAATACAATCAATAAGTTCCATAGCAATTAATGATCGAAAGTAACCTCAAACCTTTAACCAAAACTTACCCAACGACCGCTCAATCTCTACGAGATCTAATCCAAATCGTAGCAAAACCCGCAGTAAAACTAAGCCGGAAGAATTCCCAATTGCACACTAATGGGTATTCGAATCCTACATCAAACACTCAAAATTAATCCAAATAAACCTTTGATTTAACCTCCACTAGGTTTTCCAAGATCCAAAAGAAGACCACGAAAGCTTACCCACAATAATCCACAATGGGGTGGCGGCAAGTCGAAGACAGAAACATGAGACAGCGTGACGAAGCATCGACTCGTGGACTGGCCGGTGCGTGAGGGGAGACGAAGCGGTGCGTGAGGCGGTGCGTAAGGGTGACACAGCGGCGCGTGAGCCGCTGCGAGTTCCAGCGTAGGCAGGTGGCTGACGCTGGCGCGAACGAAGCGACTTCTTGGTGGCGTCGGCTCGCGACAGACAGAGGCGCGGGCAGAGCGGCTTCACGGGGTGTAGATCTAGCGCGTGAAGGCCCTCATATCGGCCGGCCGTCAAGATCTGTGCGATGGCGGCGCAAGAAGCTTCGGCATTGGTGGCTTGCGCGGATAAGGGGAGACGCGACGACGCGAGGCAAGACGTTCGGCACAGATCTGGAGTGGCTTGGATGCGAGCAACGGAGAGCCGAACGACTCGAGATCTGGCGCGTCAAGACTTGCGGGGACAGATGCAGCGACGCGAGGCTTCGTGCAGCGCAGACGTATGGCGACTCGGATCTTCGTGCAGTGGAGATGGTGAGCAGCGCGAGGACAGCAGCGGCTGCGGCTTCTGCAAGAAAGGACGGGGGGAGGGGGTTTACCGCGCGAGGAAGACGAAGGGAAAAGGAAGAGAGAGAAAAGGAAAAAAATATTATAGGAAAAGAAAAAGGAAAATAAAATATAATAATAATAATAACAACTTTATTAGTATTATTTCCTTTTCCAAAATCCTATCTTCTCTCTCTTCAATAACTTTTCTCCCACCATTAACTCATAACCAAAATAATTAAATATATAAATATATTTAATTTCTTTTACAAAAACAAATTAAATAACATCCAAACAAATAAAATCTTTAAATAATTCAAACTTAAATTATCTCCAATTTTTGGGATATTACACTTAGAATCACAATGCAATTTGATTTTTGAGCAAAAGTAGTTTAGGGTTTAGGACACTCATTTGTTACCAAGTAGTTTACAATGTTGTGTACCATGGAGGTGGATCCTTTACTTGGAACAAGTTCTCAACCATGAAATCTTCTCTCAATGGAATTTCCTCTTCTTCTTGCACAATCCTAATAAGATGGTTGGCTACGAAATTGTCGACTCATTTTCTATCCTTGATCATTAGATTGAAATTTTTAAGAGAAGGACCCATCTCATAAGCTTGGGTTTGGTCTTCTTCTTTGACATCAAGTACCTAATAGTTGCATGATTCGTAAAGACGGTTTTTGTGAGTCTAAGACTTAGCTTCTAAACTTATCTAAAGCAAAAATAATAGCATCTTTTTTCGTATTTGTGCAGTTGACTTAAGTTGGATTCAGGGTTCTTGATGCAAAGAAAATGATGTGCACCTTTTTATCCACCTTTTGTCCAAGGACAGTTCCAACCGCTAGATTACTAGCATCATACATAATCTCGAACATTAAGTCCCATCGTGGAGGTTGGAGAATCGGGGTTGTGGTTAACTTCTCTTTGAGCACGTCAAAGGCTTGTTGCCATTTTTTGTCTATAGAAAAAGGAACATCTTTCTGCAAAAGATTTCTTATAGGCAAAGATGTTTTTGAAAAATCCTTTATAAAGCATCGATAGCAACCCACACTACCTTAAAAGAACCTAACCTCTCTAATACATGTATGATAAGGCAAATTATAAATAACCTCTATCTTCACTTTGCCTACCTCGATACCATCTGAAGAAACTAGATGGCCAAAAACTTTTTCGTAAGTAGCCATAAAATGTCATTTTTTATAATTAAGTACTAAATTGGTTTCTATGCATCTTTTCACGATTAATCCTAGGCTATGCAAACATTCATCCAAAGAACTACCATATACAGTGATGTCATCCATAATGCATCTTTGAAAAGTACTTGGAGCGTTGCATAAGCAAAATGACATTCTCCAAATATTGTAGGTACTGTAGGTGCACGTGAAGGTTGTTTTCTCTTAGTCTTCTTGTGTGATAGGTATTTTGTAGAAATACAAGAAGCCGTCAAGAAAGCAAAAGAAGGGCTTTCTTGCTAATATCTCCACCATTCTGGATCGTAGTTGAGACCCATTAGCGTAAAAAAACCATCGAAGAACACTGAACATGCTTAGTGGATGATGTGTGTCGAAACGCTATAAATATCTTCATTGAAGAGGCAGACATATGCATATACACATGCGCACATAAAATCTTCGAGTTGAAATTCATCCCAGATTTCTATACCATCTCCACTCTTCATTAATTCCCAAGTCCAGAAGGTTTACAGAGACTGATCAACTTCAGAGAGCAAGGAATTTTGATCTACAGTTTATCATTTTGTCGTGTTGTTTGTCGTTTACTTTCCTTAGACCTAGTGATTGTAGTAGATAATTTGACATTGTAACAAATTCGTTATCAATATGATCACTTCAAGTTCCATCACATCCATATCTTTGGTCTTCATTTCTTATATGAGTAGCTAAATTTATCAATGGGCTAAGAACTAGATTCAATCCAGTGGAATGAGCATGGATCACTTTCATTTTGTTCGACCTTTGTTAAAATAAAATGCTTGAACGCATCGAAAGAGTAGTTCAAATAAAGGTAGTTAACTACTCGAGAGAGTAAGTTACTAAGACCACATTAAACAAAGATAGGAGATATTTTAGAAATAAGCGCAAACCAAATGCATTACATCGCATCATTTACAGCTAGAAATAGAGTATTTGTTGCATCTAGGCGTCGAAAGGACAATTTCGTTAATTAGTAAATGGATGCATGAATAATTTCTATGTTTGTAAAATGATTAAAGGAAAACTTCTTAACCCTACTTCATTGCATACTTTTCTACAAATCAACACCGTCATAGCTTTAAGACTGTTTATTTCACTACCATTTACACCGTCCATCGCTACTAACTGGGCGACATTAGATTTAGTAAAACACATAATCAACTTCTCTCATTTAATTCTAGTTATTTCACATAAGAGTAAGATTTTAACTCACAGCTGAAACAACATTTTTTCTTGTGTTCGACCCTGGACTCGCCAAGCACCTACTCGAGTTTATACTTGGATTCAACTAGGAAAACTTGTAATGCATAACCATTATTACACATTTCATAACATGGCACAAGATCACACATCACAATTCTAGAACCACAACACTCTGCATAAAGTTCAAGTACTCATACTATAGTCAAGGAACCTTGTTTATTGGATTTTAAGTTTTATCATAAGCAAATATCTTTTTTAATAATAATTTATTGGACAATATTGTAAGTATTAATATTGATAGCTCTGTATACGGGCTAGGTTTTCTAGGTTAAAACTCTCGAGATTGCATCACATATGCATTAGTTGTCTTATTTTGTAGGAAATAATAATCTAGAGGAGCCAAGGAGTCCAACACAGCAAGAATGACTTAAATCCAAGTTAAAACGGGAGAAAACGAGTCAAAAGAAGATTAGTAGCAATTTCGTAAGTAATCAGAAAGTGACACTGTCCAAGCGTCGCAGCACCAAAGCTCGACGTGGAAAGGCAATAGCTGATGAAATCGTGTAGCACCATGACACCCATTATAGAGTCGTGGTACCTATGTCGGCCACGTAACACTACAGTGCCTTACTATAGGGCCGTGACATCATGAACTTTTTTTCATCCATCAAGCGCGTGTGCACACGCCTCTTCCCAAGCCATCCGACCATTTAAGCCATTTTTCTCATGTATTGTTATAATTTGCATTTCATTTTTTAAATTTACCAAAATCTTGGGCCAAATCTCTTGTAAATTCTCTCTCAAGATCAATAAAATTCTCTCAAATTGTTTTAAGGATTGTCTCATTTGTTTGAATCTCTTCATGAAGCTACTTTAGAAGTCATGAAGAACTAAGGTTCTTTCCTTGGGAATGGAAATTCTAGCAATTCTTTCTTGAGAATCATGCCTAATTTGCTTTCTAATATCTTTGGTTGGAGTCCAATCTTGCTCTTTTAATTAATTCTTGTTTGATTGGCTTGTTCACCCACAACTGTATGAATTTAGGTTAATCTTTGATTCTTGTTTGGAGCAAGATTGATTGAGAATTGTTTAATTGATATCAAGCCTGTCTTCCTTTTGATCTTTTCTTTAATTCTCAATTAGAATTTCAACTAATTAATCATTCTTGATATAGGACTTTTTTTTGCTTTTGAATGTCACAACATTGAAACCTAGAAACTTAAGGCAAACTCTAGAGAATTCATGCAAATCGCTAAGATAAAAATGATTTCCTTGATTTAGTGTGAATTAGATTTGATTCTTGATTCATTAACAAAGGTTAATTAGTTTTCCTAAACTAATTAGTTGTAGACTTAATTAGGTTATGCAAGTAAATGTTTTTGGTTTTTTTTTTTTTTTTTTTTTTTTATAAAATGTGGGCATAGAAGACAACTCTTTCTCTCAATTAATATTAGAAGTGGAAATGGGCATTTCTAGCCAGTCTTTCCATCATTGAAAAAGCAACATATTGCAGTTAAGTTCAATCCACAACTAATTAGTTCAAGAAACTAATTAGCTTCAATTAATAAACAAAAATTGCATCAAGATTCATACAAAACTTATCAAATGCACTTTCATCTTAGCGGTATCCATGCTTTCTTTAAATTATCATTATTATTTAGGTTTCGATGTTGTGACATTCAAAAGCAAGGAAAGCCTCCATCTTAAGAATGATTAATTAATTGAATTCAAATTGGACAATTCAAGAAAAGATTAAAAGGAAAGACATGCATAAAATCAATTCTACAATCACCAACCAATCTTGTTTCAAAATGTATGCTTAGCACCATTAGAAATTAAAGAAAGTTTACAGCTCTCATGATTGATCAAGTCCTTCAAATAAGAACTCATGTAAAAACAAAAATTGATTTCAATTAAAGATTCAAATTAAATGCAATTAAAATATAATTCTTAAGACAGATTAACTAAAAAGTCATTCCCAAAAAGGTGCCTTTTAGTTCTTCATTGTTCTTGGAGTAGGTTCAAGAGAAAATTGGAAAACAAAAGACATCTTCAAAAAGTTAAAAGAGAGAATGTTATTGATGAATTTGGAGAAAAATTTACAAAATTGAAGTGTCCTAGCATTTGGGGATTAATTTGGAAGATGAACTAATGAATTGTTATGTAAAATATAGGAGAAATGTAGTTATATAGGCAAATGGAGGGGGGGTAGGAAGGCACGCAGGCACTATTATCAGTGGCTTTGTATAAAAGAGATAAGTTCCTGAAATTGAAGCATAGTTCATTATCAGTGGCTGAGTATGAGAGAGTATCCAGAGTTATGCAAGTATGCTTACTATTATAGTAGCCTCTGGGAGTGATAGGTGCAAAAAGTTTGAGAAAGATTTGCATAAAGAAATTTGAAGTCGTGACAGCGATAGCAAAGTGGATAGACTTTTTCAGTTAGTTGAAACGACTATGAGAGTTAAGTAGAGTCCAATTGAAGAGGAATCAAAGGTGGAGATTAGCTAATATGTTTCTACGACTAGCAGATCTCAATAACGAGATCAGAATTGTTTCACTCCAAGAGTATATGGGAAAGGGGATTTTAAATCTCATTCTAGCGAATAGTTGTATCAAAGTGATAGTGTAGGAAGTGCCTATCCTACACAGAGTTAGAAAGATTCTAGCCAGACGTTTGGGTCAGGAGTAATATTGTGCTCTGGACAAAAGTTGATGGTCAGTTCAACAAAGAGAAATGCGTGTAACAATTGTAGTTGATTCCACAAAAGACAATGCCTAGTAGGAGCGGATATTTGTTATTACTGTAGGCAACCAAGCCATCTGAAGAAAGATTGCCCTCAAATGGAACTAGAGCTACAAGAAGAACAACCTGTTGAGTCACAAACAATAATTCAATCGAGAGTTGTAGCGGTTGAAGGTGAGGCATCCAATAATGTTAAACATAAGGGAGTTGTTGATCGACCTCGACAACAAAGGAAGATGTAAACCCTTCTCTGTTTAAATAGGATGTTAGAGCCTTTGCCTGATTAGGTAGTTATTTATACCTTTGTTGGTGATGCCTTGCTGGTAAGCAAAGTATTACGAGTCTGTCAAGTTTTAGCAGAAGGAGTTAATGTGCATCTGCATAAGACATAAACTATTGATAAATAGGAACATATAAAAGTAGATACTCTTCTCTGTTTAGACGAAAATTCTAAAATTTCGAGGATGAAATTTACATAAAAGGGAGGTAAATTATAAACCCTAAACTTTCTATTCCTTTGACATTTTAAAGAAAATTAAGTTGATTGGGATATTATTGTTATTGTGATTATTACGTTTAAATAGTTAAATTAGCTTGGGGAATTTTGAAGATGGAAAACTAAAAGGAGATTAAAGTTAAGACATATTAGAAATGGCCAAAGTGTTGAGAATTGTAGTAAAGGTAGGTGACCAAGGTATGGTGTTTTGAGAGGTTGTGATGGGTAGCCAACATTAGCAAAATAACCTCAATGCATTTAGAATTGGTAGTGGCTAGGCGCCCACAAGAGTGTCTTGGTTGGCAAAAATGTTGGAAGGCTAGGTGGCTTGAGTGGTTGGCCAAAATGTTGGAAGGTTCGCCAAAATGTTGGAAGGCTTGCGTGTCAAATGCTTATGTGATCAAGACTGAAGCTAGACACCCAGGATAGCCCATAATAACCTCCAAGAGGCTAGTTGAGGTAATCTTAGGCATTGGGATGAGCAGCAATGCGTTGGTGAAGCTTGTGGCAAGGTCAAATAACCTCTATGCAGCAAGAACAACACATGACGCTTGTGTAAACTTAACCATGAAGGAATATGCATCCAAACTACAGTTGAAGGTTGATGCATTGAGGAATTAGTTGATGAGTTAAGGGACAGGTGTCATTACATGCACTAACTTAAATTTCGGCAAGCAGGTGATGTCACACAAAAATCATGCAAGACGCCTTATTTATACTCAACTTCAGATCACAAGTGCTCCAGTTTGGCTTGTGCAAAATTAGTGATTTTAGTCTCAAAAGAACCCTACAGGAGTGTATTTTTTCAATGAGGGTTGCCGAAAAGAATAGAATTTGGGAAGTACTTCATTGAGTGGAGAAAAGCAAGGAAGGTCAGATTTTGAAGGAATCTAAAACATGCTTTAAAGATTGGAGTCTGGCTGATTCAACATTTGAAATTGTATCTAAAATTTTGAGATAAGATGTATAAGATGATTTCAAGGAAGTTTGTAGAAGGAAGTTTCTTGATTTGGTTAATGCATTGTTAGTGATAAATTTTTTAATTTAAAAGTGAAATGTGGAATTTAACAGAAAGGTTTGAGTTGTTGGGCAGCCGCATAGGATGTTGTCGAGCATCAAGAAAATGGGATATTAGGAAGCATGCAAGGGTAAGTGGTGAGGTATTCAGGCCAGCCCAACGCAAAGCAAGGCGACAGACAATGTGCGCACCAAGGTATGCGGTAGGTAATGCGCGCGACATGGTTGAGCAGCATGATGGGGCGTGAGGCATGTCCTATGAGGTTACCAAGCACACGGCTAGACACCATGGTGGGCCCGCACGCTCGTGTAGCTTGCCAACCCATGATCCAGCCATGCCTAAATGCAATTTTTGGGTCATTTTTTATGTTTTAGCAATTTTTTAGGAAAGTTGGAAAGTTTTAAAGATTAAGGGGATTAATTCAAGACTTAATTCTCTTAGTGCATGTCAAGAAGAAATTGGAAAAATTTATAGAGCCAAGGAAGATAGCTCAAATCTGTGAGTGACAAAAATAGCTTTAAACTCTAATTTAAAACAAGAATTTCAAGCTAGAATTTCAAGCAAGCTTTGAGTTGTTAAAGCATGATTATTTGTGGATTTCTAGCTTTGAGCTAGTAGCATGTTTGTTACTAAATTTCCTTGAGTTGTTTGCAAAATTTGATATTTGCTAAGTTCTAGGAAAGCATGTGATGATTTCAAGTGAGGTCAAGTTTGAGTACAAGCTAAGAATATGAAGTATAAGATCTAAGTTAGGATCTAGAGGCTAGTACATGAGTGAGCCGGAGGCTATATCAAGATTTAGCTAGAGGTTAGTATATTGATGAGCCAGAGGCTAGAGTACCATTGAACCAGAGGTAGAAACTTAGTCAAACTTGAAGATAACATATATTGAGCGTAATTTTTGTAGTATTTCTTAATATACTGATTTCATAAGCAAGTTTTAGTAAAATAGTCACTCACTGAGCATTAGCTCGCTCTTTCAAAATATTTTCAACTTTTTTCAGGTAGAGAGTGTGATCCATGTGCCTGACATACTACTACTAGTTTGTTGTCTAGGATGGGGTGTAACAAACTAACCATGAAAACATGGAGGCAAACGCCGCAGCGCTGCCTGACACATTTTTTAAAGATCTTATACGAGATGAAGTGTCGTGATGCTCCCCTATGATGTCGCGGCGCTCCTACATTCCCATACTACAGGCATTGCACTTTGCACAATGCTCTGCTTCCACAAAGTACCAAGCGTTGCGGCACTTTACCAGTTTATATATATTGAAGTCTTTACTTTTGTGCTAGGGAGTTTGGGATTTGAGTTGGAATTGATGATGGAGAATCATTAAATAGAAGATTTGAAGCTAGAAAGCTCTTAGCTCGAGTTTTGGCACCTATGGTGGGTTCGAGGGATCATTGGTGGTGCAAGCTTGAAGTATTCGTCAGGATCCTTCCATGGCATCTCCATCATATTCTCCACCTTCTTCTTTCAATTTGTAAATATCTTTATTTATTGCTTATTTCATGTATATACTTAGGATCAATCATAAGATCATTTCCTCCATAGTTATGGAAAAATAAGCTTCGAATTATAGTTTAATGGATTGGAACATCAATTGATGGAAGACTTGTGAATATTGATTATTGATTACCTTATGAGTTTCATATCTTTTCTCATTTGTTGTGCATCTTCATTGATTGAATTGTCTGACAAACTATTTGATTGATGAAATCGATAGCTTAGGGTTAATTGTTAATATGTGATGTAAAATTGTCAATCTAACCCTCACAAATGATAAGTTAGTTAGGTTTGCTTATTGTAGTCGACGACTTTGGATGTTGTTCTTATCAACCTAGGGATAAACCTAACTGAATTCTTAATTTGACGTTCGAAATTAAACATTCATCCTAGATTAATCCCTTGATGTTAATGCGGTTAGAGAAGCATGTTATGTTTGGGTTCGACGTAGCATGTTTGGTTAATTAGGACACATCAGGACTATTGGTCTGCGTTCCAATCAATTAGGCCTAGGCATAAGAGCATTAATCAACTGAGACACTTTTATGAACATCAAGAGATGAGTTCCTTCGATCCATTAGACTAGAAAGTTCCTAATTAGGTGCATTGCTCATTTACATTCTTGCATTTCTCATTTATCTTTTTTTCCATTCCAACCCCCCCCCCCCCCATTTATCACTCTAACTAAATTCAAGCTTAATTGAACTTACATTTTTAGTAGTAGTAGATGTTTAGTTTGATGAATTATAAATCTTTATTTGAGCGAACGGAGATAGGTTTACGACACCCTCACTCAAGGCTAACTTCATCTATCATTGATTGATTCTAAAAGTTTACTATATTTTGTAAATATTTTGGTTCCTTTTGCTATATTTGAAAGCAACCCATTAATCAACTCGTTAACAAAATAAGCTCTTAAATATATCTACGTCCATCTGCTTATTTAACAAATGTGAGTTTTTTTTTTTAATCTCGATTTAAATTTTATGAGAGGAAAGGAAACATCTTAGTTGATGAAAAAAGTCGTTCCAAATATATCCATTGAGTTCAATAAAATAGAAGGAAATTAAAAAAATATTTGTAGTGGACAAAAAGGAGGGTAATTAGACGGGAAATTTGGAGCAATATTGTACCTCTCAAAACAAATTAGAGAAATAGTGTTGTTATGAAATTATTTAGAAAAATAGTGGTGTTTGTTGTTTTCTCTCCTATGTCTTGGTTGAACCCAAGACCTATGTGAGAGAATGTGTTTTCTCTATCTTATGTCTTGGATTGAATCCAAGACCTTCTCACACAACAATTTTTTAACTTTTTTATTTGTAACTAAATTAAGATAGTTAACGAAAAATTTTCTACCCGACCCACATTCTTTTCTATTTTCTCCTTTTTTTTTCAATCTCTCATTCAGAAATCAACCCACATCCTTTTCGTTTTTATATTGTTCAACCAAATGTTTTATATTTTTATTATTATTTTTTAATTTGTAGTTAAATTAAGCCAATAATTAATGAACCTAATTTTTCATTATTGTATTTTATGAAAATTAAAAAAATGATTGTATTTGACTTTATTTTTTTAATAATAATTTCTAATTGTAAAAAAAATGTATGTAAATTAAAATGTTTCTACCATTGTTTTACAATCATATAAAAATTACAAGAAAATCACCGTGTTTCACAACCCAGACGTCTTTGATTTCGATCGAGTTGTTGATATGTTGATATGACTCCTCTTGACTTTGACTGGGTTCTCGTTGGTACTCTTGTGGTTGATACTTTTGCATGTTCTTTATAGTACAAATATTCATTATGTTCGCCATGGTCGCATCTGTGTCCATGTATGTATGAAGTTGATGGACCAGCATCCATGTATGAAGACGATGGATAGACCTCTGAATCATAATATCCTGTACCAACTCCTGAAGCAAATGATCCTAGGCCAAATGCTGGCATCATCATCATCAGACTACCATAACAAGTTTGGCTCTGTGTCTGTATCATAGGAGGCATTTCTTCATCATTTTGTTCAACCTCATTGAGTTCAGGTTCTTCCACTCGAACATGTCCTCTATGAACTTGTGCAGGTACAATAGGTACATCGTACATATAATGTATCTCCTCCATGTACCTCGCATTATTATTTCATATATCAATGACTTGTTGTGGATCGTGTGCAACATCAAGAAGTCTATCGTTGTTTGATGTCTATGAATTGTTGAAAAAAAGTAGAAAATACTTACTTTAGTGTATAATTTAATGTGATTAAAAAATATTTAAATATGTATCAGATGACCAACAGCTGATCTCGAGCAACTAGTGTAGAGACTCGTAATATTATTATACCAGCGGATGTATTCTTGAGTTACATCCCTATCAAGTTGTTGAATCGAACTCCTATCGCGATAAATCTTCTCCAAGCTTGCCATCGCACCACCAGATGTGCAACTTTCTCTGTCCAATCACTAGTTTTCAGGTCGATATTGGGCAAAAGTGGCTCACCATTGCATTCTAATGGGATATCTTGTTTTGAAACCAAACTATCTGATCACCCTATCAGGATAATGTCACTCACCAATATGAAAACATATGAGAGAACTGATGATCCATCATATGTCTTGACCGTTCTTACAAAAATTGAGCAAATTGTTCATTACATTTTTGCAAGACTCCCAAATAATCTGAAACATCACACACTACATTAAAATTAAATAATTAAATAAATACTAATGTATAAAAAATTCAAGTTCTAGTATTCACTTACCTAATCACGTGAAGAAGGTCAAACATGTACCTATATTGACTAACTATATGAGTAGTTGATCTAGTTATACAAAATTGGTCCCTCATATGTATTAATAAATTAGTAGTTTAGAATTTGAATTAATGATATTAGTTTACATGTTTAAGTTGATTGATCTAATTTAAAATAAAGTAACAAACTGTGAATCGTGTGCTCGTCTAGGTAGCAGATGATCTTTGACATGTTTAAGTTATTGAGCGACTGTTGGAAACTGTTCTCATGCCCATATTTGAAGAAGTATCAACGAGTCAGCAATTTTAGGAACATATCGCTTGGATGCTTTGCATAGCTGTCTATACAACCATGCCAAGCACGCTCCAGCCAAGGAATATCTACCCACCTCATGTAGATCAGCTAATAATGACTAGAATATAATACGATGCACATACCGACCTGATTTATCTGAAAATGGACTTCCATCCATTATTTATAGAATGTATGCTCTTACATATCTACAACGGTTTTCTCTTCTGCATCATCTTCAAGTCTTGAAAATTTTATCGATAACCACGTAAGACTTAATCTTGATCCCCTGATTTTATTATCAGTCCTTATGCACTTGACTGGTAACTGGCTTCCCATCGACCGGTAGTCCTAACAATACTTCTATGTCATGTAAAGTGACAGTGAACTCTCCAGTGGGCATATGAAAGTTCTATGTCTTCGACCTCCGTCTCTCAACTAGTGTAGTAATAAGATGCCAATCCAACTGTATTAAATTTAGTCTAGCCACTCCATAAAATTTTGAAGCTTTTAGTAGAGGCATTATATTACGATGAATAGGGATATTCCGATGGACTACCGCTTCGCTACGTACACAACTCAACTCACGTATAGTTCTATCATCCCATATAATCGAAGATCGATGAATAGATTGGTCGTACAGAACATTAGGATTAATCGATCCTGGGTTCAAAGTCATTCACGACACTAGAAATGTAAAATATTGATTACGATTCTAGTAGATTATGTACAAAAAAAAATTACAGCAATAAAATATAGAAAATATGCCCAAATTACAATTACATAAAATAGTAGGTACAACGTATCAATTTATTACAATTTGTCAAAATAATTGGTAGACATACTAAAAATTAAATTATGTAACAAAAAGTTAAGTACAAAATTCATTAATTATCTGGTGGTCGTCTCTCTAACAAAGTACATTTCTTTCGATTGTGACCTATTTGACCACAAAATTCACATTGTCCTTGAGCTTTCGTTCCCTCCAATCCATCTCATTGTGATAATGTGAACTTTTCGGTCGATCGAGTTTTCTCAACAACGATGAGTCTGGATGTAAAACTGACAAAACAGGTGTGACCTAGTAATATTCATATGGTATAGGCCAAAACTGAGGAGTGTAACATGAAGCATACGTTGAAAATTTGTAGTGGTCTTCAATAAAATCTTCGTAGTTCATGTTAAAACGTGAAAAGATCGTCATACAATGTCAGCACGATTTCCAAAAGCCTGCCATTTATTACACGAATAGTCTTGCTCTGATGCATTCAACCTTAATTGTCACACCCTTTCCCAGACTCTCTACTCCTAGCCTAGGGGACAACGTGAAGCCAGTGAATCTCGTTCTTACCTTGACGATCCTCACTGACTATCTTAACTTAACTCAACTTATTATAACAGTAACATGCATGATTTACTACTAACGTACAATAGTACTAGAACTTCTCGAGTAGCAGACAGTC
>JBBPDJ010000004.1:4594067-4617515 GCA_037974625.1 Cucumis cinereus
ATAAGATTAATACGCTACAAACAGCACAGGACTGTTGAGTTACTAACCAAAAAGATAGTCTATCCATTGCTCCTCTTCAAGTATTTTATATCACTAATGTTAGCTATTAAATTCTGAGTAGACAATTATTAAGTTACTAACCACCTTCTCTTCCTACAACTCGAGTACGAAACCAACATTCCCAAACTAACCTAATTATTTACTTGCTCTGGTTCTTCTCGTTTCCCTATATTCCACAAGTATTGTGTAGGACCAAGGAGAAGCCTAGCCTCTTATACGCCTGAATGAGACCGGCAACTACAGTATGATAACAGGGTTACTTGAGAAATTTAACTTCTTGATCTGAATTGAGGAAACTATTGACCATGTTCAGAACTAGAAGAAGAAACTGAAGCTTTGTAAGAGCTCGTCGACTCGTATCATTGAAGAATAGCAATAGAAAACTACAGTAGAATAGGACAAGTACATTTTCCGACCACGCTAGTTTCCATTTGCAACGGAATAAAAATTGTCACACATCAATTTCAACTCTTTCAATTTAAATCTCAGAGAATGCGCAATGAAAACTAGAAGCAAAAACCCTTTGACGCGATACAATTTTGTAGCTAACTTACATGAACAGCAGAATCTCGGAAGTCTTTAGCCGTGAATTCAACGTCTGGACTCACTGTACCTAAAAGATGATGTGGTACTCCTAGAAAACGATACCCATAAGAAACCCAAATTAGAAATCAAGAGCAACCAAGGGAAGCACGGGTTCACCAAAAATTGGAGAGAATAGCATACAAATAGAAGTAACTGACTGACCATTTTGATCTTCGGGGGGAACTTTGTTTGTGAGAACGTCCAATCCTCGATAAACCTGCATAGAGTCGGCGTTGATGATCTCAACGGGGAAGTGAGAAGCCAAATCGATAGCGAGACGTGACTTCCCAGAACCAGTCGGCCCCATAATCACGACCACCTTCGGCTTTCCTCTTCCCATATTCGGATTTGCAGACTCCGTTCGAGTGCCTCCGTCTACGACGGTCATCTCTTCATCGGTGAGTCAATTTTAGACCATCTGTACCATTCAAGGGATCTTTTTGAGAAATTTGTACTATAGGCCTCCAACCTACGTATTTGAGTTGCTCTCGATTAGATAAATAACAAATATTAAGGTTCAATGTGAAAGAAAAAAATTATAATTATAAATATGATAAAATTAAAAAATAAAATACATATATGAAATTGTTAAAAATGTCATACTTTTAATAAACATTTCACCTTCAAATTACAAGCACCCTAAAATTCAAAATATTTTATAATTAAAATACTCTTTTCCAAACGCACTATCATTCAAACACATCATGTCAACTCACACCTTCGAGCAACTTATTCAACCCCAAAATTTTCTAACCTCCAAATACTCTCCAAGTCAACCCGTGAATGACAACACAGATCGACATATCTACTTACACACTAATTCCTAACTCTCTAACCCATTAGTGACTTTAGCTACTCATAAGACTTAGAAAAACTAAAGATATGGAGATAATGCAAACCAAGTATTCATATTCATAAATCAAGTGTTACACAAATTGAATCATCAAATACAAACACAATAAATGTAGAAGAATAACACAACAAAATATAGACTTTAAATCACAATTTCTTACTATTCGAGAGTGATTGAATGCTTGCAAAGTTTCTCGATCTTATATGGTGGATGGATGGTTGGAGGAAATCTGGGCAAATGATGTAGACTCTCAAAATGTTGTTTTATAGGAATTAACTAATCATCTCTAATTGGCTAACTGACTAACTCTCTTCTGATCTCTGAAGGTGATATTTAAATGTCTCGAACAACTACTGTCTACTAAGCACATTTCGTACTTCTCGGCACCTATTTCTACACGTAGTGGAGCTTGGACACGTCCCGAAAGCTTCGACTGCATAGGATCTTCAGCGCATATGTGACCATCAACACCTCCTTAACACTTGGCTATGCGTCAAGAAATGAATTTCCCTAAATCAAAGTTTCTTGCTATTCGAGAGTGATTGAATGCTTGCAAAGCTTCTCAATCTTATATGGTGGATGGATGGTTGGAGGAAATCTGGGCAGATGATGTAGACTCTTGAAATGTTGTTTTTATAGGAATTAACTAATCATCTCTAACTTGACTCTCTTCTGATCTCTGAAGGTGATATTTAAATGTCTCGAACAACTACTGTCTACTAAGCACGTTCTGTACTTCTCGGCACCTATTTTTGCACGTAGTGGAGCTTGGACACGTCCCGAGAGCTTCGACCGCATAGGATCTTCAGCGCATATGTGACCATCAACACCTCCTTAACACTCGGCTATGCGTCAAGAAATGAATTTCCCTTAGCACTGCGTCTAGTTTAGGCGTTGAGGTGTATTTACTTCAGTTATGCTTTCAATCCTGCGATGAACGATACCACACGATCAAAGAATTCATGGAATACAATTTTGCAAACATTGAACGCATATCACACACAAAATATAAAATACAAGTGTAAATTATGTGTTTCTTTGTGTTTCTCAGCAAAATCTTAAGAGATGGGTGATAATAATATATATTTTTCGATGCTATCAATTATATTTTAGCACAATATTCAATATATATATATATTAAGTACATATTTGAATATTCCATTGCTATTGTGATCAAGTTTCAATAATGTTGCATGTGTTACTTGACAAAGTCTATGCATGATTCATGGAAAGAAGATTATTATGTTTGGTCATTGATTTCCTTGAAGATGAAAAGTATTATAACTACTTTTATAAAATATGTGATATTTTATAAGGCATAGGGCTTCTACCTCATGTTGTTCCTAGTAAGTGTATCATACTCATGTCTCTAGTTTAGCCATGTTGATATAATACTCAGGTGTCGAACAAAGGTATAGTGGAACCTTGAAAGTAGTCGTGGTGTGATCCATAGTTGAACGTTATCGACTAGGTAGTATGTTGTGGTAAAAATGAATTAGCTTGATAAGAGTTAAATGAATTGATGCCGATTTTAAAGGAGGTGTTGTTGGATCTTTGTTGGTAGAGAGGATTGTTGAGAATGCGACAAAAGTCTCATATTGGTTTGATCAAACATGAGATTTAGTTAAAAAGAAAGAAACCAATTAAGTGTAGGATCTTAAAAAGACAAAAACAAAAAAATGGTTTAATTGACAAACTTAAGGCTAGATTAGTGGTCGTAGGATATATACAAAATAAGTCATTGAATATTTTAATATTTATTTTTGTAGGACTAAAAATAACCACTATAGAGCCTTGATAGCAATACAAGGGCTTAACTTGAGCCATGAGAAAAACAACATTTCCTTTCTATTTGGATAGTATAACGTTAAGAATAAAAAAGTGCACGAGAGTGTTATATCTCAAGTTTTAATATCGTTGATTGAATCTGAGTATTGTAGATATCAATGACTTGTTTTATAGATTTTTCAAACATTTCTTTCATAATGTAAGTAGATATGATTAAACGTAGTCCAAATATGTCTGATAGTCCAAATACGTTTACGATTATGACTTATTACGATTAATCTATCAGTAAAATTTTGTTACTGTCACACCGATTTTTATTATGGATGGGTAAACATGACCAAAATCCATATATTCATTTTGGCCTTTTGTCAACAATTAAGATATATATGAAAACAAAAACAAAAAAAATCAAAATTCAAAAGAATGGTGAGTGTTGGATGCAATGGGTAGCATCCAAGAGAGTTGAGATATTTTCTTTATCAAAAGAGACCAAATTCTTGAGCGACAACTTGATCGTTGATATTTCCGCCAATAGTATGACACGTGGACAATTGGCTAAAATGACAGTCCACAGGTAGCGCCACGTCAACCTAAATCCCATAACTCGTAATTCTCATAACTACTAGCACCGTCCGATCTACATTTTGGCCACGCCAGATTACAACACGTGGATCTATACATTGACAACCATCGTGGTAACGGTTAGTTTAAGTATCTTCAAATAACAGCCGTGTAAGAATTAGCGGGGTTTTTGTCACCCTCACTGTTCATTATCTTCTACTGCAAACTCCCAGTCTCCTCGTTCGAGCTTCACGAACCTTGGCGAGTGTGGAGGGGTTTTCATTTGTTTCGTCAAGGTTCTCGCATGGAGTCGATTGGCTGTAGTTTGAGTTCTTTGTCGTTGGCTCATTTCAGGACGAAGAGTTTTTCGGTTCAGGAAATGTTATTTGGTCCTTGCCGGAGACCTTCATCGCCGATACTTCATGCATCCGTGGTTCAGAGCTTTCCCGAGCTTCGAAAATCTACTTCTCTTGCTGCTAGTGGTACCTTGATGGCCAATTCCGCGCCGGTGTGTTGTTCTGTATATTGTTGTTGTTATTTCCGTTTTTCGTCTTTTATGTGTTAGTAATGGTGGATTCGAGTTGTTGATTTATTTTTTCTGTGATTTGTTATTGAGATGAATATACTTTCTGGGTTTGAATTAATCTTATGGTTATTGTAATTTGATGTGATTTGGTTACTTTAGTTTTGATCGAGTTGGTGCTTTGTTAAAAAAATACTAAAAAGAATTACATAATGCTTTTGAGGTATGGAGCTTAGTCCATTTTGATGGTTCATTTTCTCGTTTATTGTTTATGAGTTTTTTTTTTTTTTTTTTTTTTTTGAGTTTCTCTTTATTTGTTTACAAAAAGTCAGGATTGTACTTGAAAGGGGTTGGAAAGTTCTTGACGTGCATGTCACTTTGTATATGAAGGGGTTGGAAAGTGATGTATTTTTACTTAGTGTTGTTCATCCTCCCTAAGGGAAGGAAGCTTGGAAAAGAATCTGTTCAGGATGGTGGATTTCTAAAACCTGGTTCAAAAGTGGTAAATTAAGGGGTTGTGAGGATGGGGGGAAAACCCAAATATGGAAAATAATCCACTAGGAGAAAACTAATTTTCGATTCTGGATTTTTTTTTATTAATCCATCAGCCATCAATAGGGATCTTTATAGAGAAGACAATTTTCTTTATTTTCTATGACATTTTCTGGTCTTGCTGGAGATGTGAAAAGGATGGGAAGCATGGTGTTGTTTCACTGAATAACCGCATTTCTCTAACTTCTTCTCATCTTCTAACTTTTCCCAGGGTGTTAGAAATTTATTCTTCTCTTTTTAAAATCTTGATATGCAGTCTGGAACTGGTGTATACATAGTTGGTGACTTTATGACTAGGAAAGAGGAGTTGCATGTTGTGAAGCCCACAACCAGTGTTGAAGAAGGTAGTTGAAATTTTTGGATATTTTCCTCTAACCTATTGGCAAAATGTGGCTTATTGTGTCTGTTTATTCATACAGCATTAGAAATTCTGGTGGAGAAAAGGATCACAGGATTTCCAGTAATTGATGACAATTGGAAATTGGTATCATTTCATTTCCCATATTTATTATAGACATTTCTCTCCTATAGTTATGTTTTATTTTGTTGGCCTCTTTGAAGTATTTCTGGTTATCTAACATCCGCATATTGCCCAACAAAATGTTCCTCTGAAATTGTGGAGTTCTGTCCAGGATTTTGCATCAAATTGTTTACTCGAATCGTCAAGTTTTCACTTTTCACACTATGACTTGTATTATCATGAGAGAATCTAATTTTTCTGTCTGTTTCCCATCAGAATTAAATTGGGAAAGCATATGTGTTTGCGCAACAATTTGTTTTGAATGTCTTATTGAACTTGAGACAGATGCACTCATGTTGCTTATTGCTATACAAGTTAATTCTTTGCTATTTTCTTCAGTTCCTGATCAGGACTAATGCAACCTTTAATCCTTATAATCTGTGTGAATGAAGCTCGTATGTGTTCTTTTTTGTGTGCGTGCCCTCAGACACCATTATCTGAATTATCAATGAAGTGTGTGAGTGATTTCAATGGCCTAATGTTGGATACTTAATCATCGATGCTCATAATAGAAATTATTTCTTGATGCAGGTTGGTGTAGTTTCTGACTATGACTTGTTAGCACTAGATTCCATCTCAGGTAGATTTTGAAATTTCTTGTTATTTCTGTCAGCAAGTTGTCTGATTCTCACTCCTTACCACTACCATCGTTTAACCTGTTTGAGAAAGATTGCTCAGCTGTCTTATCTTTGGTGTTTGTGCCGTCTTTAGCTATAATTCTTTTTCAGATAAGAAAAGAATTTAGCTTTTCTAGATTTTATATTTAGATAACTCAAGTTTCTACGCTTGACACTCTTTTTCTATACTTGTTTGAAATATCAGTATTGATTTTTTTCCCAATTTTTTCTTTATGTGAAAGATACATAGTATCATTTCATCACCTTAACGAGCAAATATTTGTGGTTGGGAAAGAGGGTGAAGAATTTGGCAAAGTCTTGATTGTTATTGTGAAATTTGAGAAAAATGAATAAAGGTCAAAATGCCATTTTTGTTTCTGTAATTTGGGTTCCATTTGATTTTAGTTCCTACACTTTCAATAAATCTAAATTTTAGTCATTTTAAAGGTTAAATAATTATAATAATAATAATTTTCATGGAAGAAAACTAAATTTATTGATACTACGTGAACTAAATTTGGCATGTGGAAGTAAAGGGACTAAAATGGAACGAAACCTAAACTACAAGGACCAAAATTATATTTTGACCATAATTAAATTACATTGCACCAAGAAAATACGGATTTCCTTTTCTCTATTAGAAATAGACAAATGGTTGTATAGGTGTGGATATTGCAGAATTTTGGTTTTGTAATCTGAAGAAATTGGTCCGACTGCACTTTTATTAGTTCAAGTATATTAGAGTGATAAAATTTTCATTTGTTCTAATTAGGTGGTGGAAGGACAGATACAAGCATGTTTCCTGAAGTCGACAGCTCGTGGAAAGTATGCAATTACCGCCTTTTTTTTGGGTGTTTATTTGTAGTTTTTTGTTTCATACCTTTTGCCATCAGTGTTCATGCTGATTTTATTTGTGCAATGATTTCATCCCGAGTATTAAATGAAATAGAAACTTAATACTTTATAAAAAGAAATTACATAAAGTAAGTGTTACTGTATTAATCGCTCGAACCTTTCAATTTTTACAAGACCTTACACAGCTCAGGTTCGCAAGTAGCATGAATTTAAGTTGACTGGTCAAATATTTCAGCTTCATGCATAGTGTTTATTGTTTATGCCTCATTGATCACTTACATAGGCCTTGGTTTGTCTCTTCATTTGTGCTTTTGATTCTTTTTTCTTGCTCATGAATGTCAGTGTCGAATTTGGCAAGAGGCGTATGAATGGTAAACTGTGCACATCAACTTTTGTTTACTCCTACTTTTCATGATTTCAACTTCAAATTAATGTTAATCTTTTGGTTGCTTATTTCAATTGCCCACCTGCTACTTGCTAGTTTGTAGAGGACATGAAATGGATATATTCTGAACAAATGATGTCTCTAATCCTAAATCATCCTTGTAGACATTTAATGAGGTACAAAGGCTTCTAAGTAAAACTAATGGAAAGGTGGTCGGCGATTTGATGACAACATCACCTCTTGTTGTTCGGGAAATTACCGATCTCGAGGATGTTGCTAGGTTCAGAAACACTTTTCTCCACTGTTTCCATATCATATCATTTTTGTCCTTGCGCCTGAAACAGTGTTCTATTCATCAAATGCAGATTATTGCTTCAGACGAAGTATCGCCGACTTCCTGTGGTTGACGCTGATGGAAAGCTGGTAAGAGATACATCCACTCTTGTTATTTGAATTTAATGGTTCTCTCACCCGTATCGTAGCGTAAAATGATGAAATCTTTAATGAAGGTTGGAATTATCACAAGAGGCAATGTGGTAAGAGCTGCCCTACAAATTAAGCATGCTGAAGAAAACAGAAAATGATTTTCGTATAGGAAGAATTAGAGTCGATCTGAATGCTGTTAGCACAGAGGGTTCTGAATGCAATCATACAATTTTGGCTTATGATTCAATTAGAGACAAAAATGCATTATGATGCTCAAATGTTAAATCTCTCTTCAACCCCTCTTTTTCTTTTCATTTCTTGTTTTGCTTCTATATTTTGAATCCCAAGCTTGGATTGTCCTTGTGATTTTGCTGTATTATAGTTGGTCATTTGAGCAAGGTGTAAATGTTGGGGTTATTGACAGGAGATTAAATTATAAGTCTATCTCCTAAACTGGAATTACTTTTTGTTTCTGTCAAATATGTGAATTGTGTTTAATAGATTTATAGCACATTCAGATGGCCCAACATTTATGGTTTATTTTGGGTAATTATGATGTGTAGCTAACTTTAGAGATAATTATCAGGTAGGTGTATAGCAACATTTTTAAAAATTATAAATGTAGAAAGTTTATCTTCTATCGTTGAAAGATTTTTATGGTCTATAATAGATCAATATTTACAATATGATCTTGATGTAGAGGATTTCGTCGACTAAATCTAATCAAATATTAATCGAATTCATACACCAAGAACTAGTCTTAGTGGCAAGTTCGAGTTAAATTCAGGGAGCTCGTTAGTTTCTTAAACCAAATTATTTTTCACCTGAGGTAATCAAATGGGGGTTTTGTTATTTTGGATTGTAAATGTCGAAAATAATTGTACTAAAAGTATTTGTGTAATTTTTATGTTCTGGTTTGTTTGTTTTTGTTAAGATACATTATGGTCTATAAATATTTCATCGTTTGTATTCTTTTGATAATAAGAAAAATATACAAAAGACTCGTATCGTGGTTTTTCTCCTTAAACTAGGATTTTTCACGTATAATCGGTGTTGTTCTTTCTTCTTCTTCTTCTCTAATTAGTATTAGAGCCATGGATAACAAAACTTTAGCTGTCATGGATAACAAAACTCCATCACAAAACCATAGCCGTCGTGGAAGAAGAACAAGTAGAAAATCCTAATATCATGGTCGACGTCATCGTCGCTGGACTGTCTATCGGAACTGCCATCCCTATCAGAATCGCCGCTGCTGGACCTATCGAAACTCTGATAGAAATCGTCACCGTTGTTCAAGCTGTCGTCGACGAGTATCTCTAGCGTTTGTTTCTGTCAACGACCAACCTTGTTTCGTCAGTGGTCGAACGCCATTCAAGCAGATTTCCTTTTCCGTGACAACCAACCCTACTCCGACGACCCACTTCTTGCCGACAAGCCTTCTGTCGATTACATATCCTCTAGCAATCTTGATTCCAACTTCTGCCCCATCACTCATTCCTCCCGACCAAATCGACAAATTTCTCTAACCCAGCTACTAGTTATCATTCCGAAGTAGAGAGTAGTGAATCTTCTGTCCATCACAAAGGTAAATCTTAACAATCAACGTTATAAAAAAATAAATAAATAGTTAAACCTCATCATGCTTGTACGGACGAACGAGGTCGGCGCACGTGTGGAGATATCAACAAATTTACATTTGTCTATCTCCTTACCCCCTCTAAAACATGGGTGCCCTTTGGTCATTTTCTTACTTTTGAAGCTTTGCATTTGTCCCTTCTATTACATGTCGTGGACTTTATCAATGAAATATTCAACCCATATTTATTTTTCGATCATCACTATTCACTATTTTTTATTATTCTATTACTAATCATACTTACAATTATTGATTTATATGTTTAAAGCTAGCGTTTACTACTTGAATAAGTCTGTTATATAACTTCACCAGAAAGTTCACAATGTTCTTTTTTCAGCTTTATCCATAATGTGAATATTAGTAACTCAAATTTATAAATATATTCACAATGAATATTTGAATACCAGTGCTTGTGTAAGCCAGATTTACTCGTATGTCGACAAATATTTCAAAAAAAAAATAAAAATAAAAAATTAAAGGATAGAATGAAAAGTTTTAAAAAATAATTCTATTTTTTTGCTAAAATAATCCTAGAACAAACTTATTAAGTTATAAACTATGACTCCGAGTATATAAATCAATAATTAGAAGCCAAATATTATTTGTTATGGAATGATTGAAAATAGTAAAGATTGTAAAATAAATATGAGTTGAACATTCCATTGATAAAGTCTAGGTCATACAAATAGCGGTAAAAAACCGAGTTCAATAATAAAAAGATGACTTGGGCCGTATTAGCCTACACGCAACCTAACCAAAGCTTCAAGAACTAAAATGTTAGTTTAAAAATTAATAAACTCAAATGTAACCTAACCAGAATTTTATGGTAAAAAATGTATTTTTCCACGATTTTCGTCCTTATACTAATGAAAGGTAAGGACATTTTTTCTTAGAAAGATCTATATTATTAATACAAAATTTGAAAGTCATATGATATTTTTCTTAAAAAATAAGACAACAACAATTTTCATTTGTACATTTTTGAACCTTTTGCTTCTTTTCTAATATTCATTCAAATGTATTTATTGAAACTTTTAAAACTTCAAAATCATTTGGGATATAAAATAATAATCGTTTTTGTCCAAAATTAATTATCTTTTAGTTTTTTTTTAAGTTTAAAGATATCATTAAAGAAAATTATTATAACTGATAAAACTGTTAAAAATATTTACAAAATGTATCACAATTTTAGATACTAGCAATAGTAGATACTAATAGATATTGATAAAGTTTTATTTGCATCTATGGTCTATGGGTGTAATAATAGACATTGATCATCGATAAAATTTAAACTTTTACAATATTTTATAAATATTTTGATTTTTTTATGTCATATTTAAAAATATCAATATTATTAAAACTTTTAAATAATAAAAAATTAAAATATATTTAAATTGTAAAATTTAGAGGTATTTTTAAAAAAATATATGCAAAATTGTTGTCTAGAAAAATTGTAAAATTTAGAGGTATTTTTAAAAAATTAATGTAAAGTATAGACCAAATTATATTTTTTCAACTAAAAATTTATTTTAAACCTAAATGTAAACAGTCCTATGTGGGTTGCTCCTTCCCTCGGATTCTCTCCCTCTTCCGGCTGATCTCCCTCCCTCAACCTTCCCGTGTCCGCCGTCGACCTTTCAGCCACCCACACCTTTCGCCGACGCCTCCTCAGCCTCCCTCTAGTTTCTTCTGATTTGAAATATTTCCAAATTCAAGGTTCCAAGCGGAGGGTGAGTTTTTTGGTTGCAATGTGGAGTGAGCTGCTGCAGTTTTGATTATGAGTTGATTTTTTTCCTTTTCCCGTTTTTAGTTCTTAAATTTGACGGAGCCTTGAACTGAGAGGTGAATGGTGTGATATGAGAGGAAAGTGTGGATTTTGTTGTAATAGGAAGTGAAGTATGGGGTCCTCTTTTCTGTAGTTCCTTATATTGAATTTTTAAGTAATCTATTAGGGTATTGACTATCTTCACCAATTAATGATCATGTTTTCTTTTCTTTTGATTTTCAGGACTTCATTTCTTTGGTGATTTTTCATTCGACCTAGCAATTCCGTTGTCATGGTTGGTTGGCAGAGATGTTTACGGTCCGTGCTTGGTCATTTGCAAAAGAGAGTGGAATTGAGTTACAATGCAGCTTCCAACTCTAGTTATCGTTTGCAATCCTCTCTTTCAAATGGTCAGT
This sequence comes from Cucumis cinereus, assembly GCA_037974625.1. Classification (NCBI taxonomy): domain Eukaryota; kingdom Viridiplantae; phylum Streptophyta; class Magnoliopsida; order Cucurbitales; family Cucurbitaceae; genus Cucumis; species Cucumis cinereus. Next base: position 4,605,610 of record JBBPDJ010000004.1, read on the forward strand.
TATATCACACAAGACTTTCCTCTAGCCCATTCGAACTCTAGTTTTCATTAAGTTTTTTTTCCCCTTTGAATGTAGGAATTGGGTTTTACTTTTGAAATATGTTTTAGCTGTATGAGTGATTTTTTTTTTTTTAAAAAATATTTACTAGTGTTTGTGGTTTTTGGCGTGATCAGTGACTTCAAGGAAGCTTTTTATTTAATAGCTTCCTCTTGCTTGTTTCCATCTCCAACAGAAAGATGGCTTCTGCCAAAGATTTATGGAGGGTTGACTTGGCTTTCTGGGACCTAGATTTCATTTGAGATTTGAGTTACTAAGAAGTTTATGAATGGGTTGAGTTGAGCGTTTTATTATCCAAACTCTGATTAGCCAATCAGGCTGACATGTGGGTGTGTCCTCTTGGAAAATATGGGACAGTTTCCATCAAGGCATTACTGCGAAGTTTTGATCATTCCTCAATGTGTGATTCTCTTCTATTCGATAAAGCTATTTGGTATAATATCTTTCATTTTATTTCAACGAAAGCTTGACTTTTAGTTGTACATGAAGGGCATTGTGCATAATGTTTGCCCGAAAAAGATAGGATTCTAATTTACTTTTTGGGAGCTATAACACAGGGAAATAAACAAATATGATAGGCTTTCAAAGCATCTCCTTTACACAACTCTTTCCCCAAATCAATGCATCCTTTGGAATCATGATTCGGAGTCATAGAGCCACATTGTCATAACTTGCCCTTTTTGTTCACAGTTTTTGGAAGGATATGTTGGTGACATTCAGCTGGTTGGTGGTCTTTCTAAATGATCCTTTCATTCTTCAAAATCGTCTTCTCTCAGGCCATCATTTTAGAGACAAGAAGGAGATCCTATGGAAGAATTTATTTTGTTCCTTTTTCTTGTACTTTTCTGTAGTTAGTATGGTTAGAAAGAAATCAAAGAATTTTTGGAACCAAGAAAGGGGCCTATGTGGACTTTTTTGACAATATTCTTTTCTTGCCTTATTCTTGCTCTAATTGTAAATTGACTTCTCCTAGCTTTGCCTCTCTTTTGTCTCATTGAAGTAGTTTAATGTAACTTCTTTGGATTTTGGTTTTTTTCCCGTCTGTTTTTATTTTATATAATTTAATTTAAATTTCATACATCTTTGAAATTATTTCTTATATAGAAAAACTTCTGGTTCAAACATCGATTTTAGCAAATATGAGTTTTTTGGCATTCACTTGGACGTCTCCTCCATGGACTATACTGCCTCTTTCGTTGGCTGCAAAATTGGTGTTTGACGAAACTCTTACCTTGGCCTTCCCCTTGGTGGCAAACCGTGCTCACTCACCTTTCCAGAGCCTATTGTTGAGAAATTTGAGAGTAAGCTCAGAAATTGAGAGCATGCCTTCATATCAAAAGGTGGAGTCTAACTGACTAACTCTTTTTGAAGTCACCCTATCTCCAAAATCGCCCTGAAGATTGAAAAACTCATGAGAAAGTTTGTGGGAAGGTCCCATTTGACGGGTGGCTCACCTCGTCCAATGGAAGAAGGGTCAAAAACCTATATCCTGTGGTGGCTCGGTATTGAATATTGACAACATCTAGCCAAATGGATTTGGAGATAGAAGGAGAATGCAAGGTTATTGAAGCTAAATATGGCCTTTCAAAAGCAGGCTGAAGTAGTCATCCATAGCTTTATGATGGAAGTATGATTAAGGTAATTTAGATAAATTCTAGGTTTCTGTTCTGCAGCTTCAGTTGGTCCTTGGCAGCTCCTTCAAATTTGGCTGATTTTAGTAAGTGCATCTTCTTGCGGTACCCTTTAAAAGAGGAGATGCTTGAAAGCTGTGGCTTGAAAGGAATAACAACACTTCCAAAGGCTCTGAACAATCTTTTGATGCTTCAAATTCTGTCATCTTTATGGCTCTTTACTGGTGTAAAGAATCACATCATTTCTCAATGTCTGTCGATACTTTGGGCAGATGGTTTTTTTGTAAATCCATTTTTGTGCTTTTGGGACTCTTCTCCTGTTTTATAATTATTTTGTTTGTCAGACAAATAATTTCCTCTCAAAAGCAAAAAGAAAAGAAAAATGAAGTGAAAAAGGAAGAGAGATCTTATAAGGCTGTTTTGGTGGGAATGCAGTAAAAGAAGTTTTGAAGATGAAGTGAATGATTTAGACAGGCGTTAAGAGTAAAAAAAAGTATGGTTATTATACCATCATGGAAGATTTGATAACTTTTCCTTCTCTTACCACTTTATTGGATTGGTTGCTATACTAGTAACTCGTCTTTCTAAGAGGACTCCCTTAAACTGTTTATCCCATTAGTCAGTAACTACAGAAGTGGTTTGGATCTGACTTAAATCAGTAGAACCACGATAGAATCTTAAAATTGAAGTTGCTGAGTTGCACCAATTTCTTATGCAGGGGAATTGCCTTATTTACAGAGACTTTTGAAGCCATCCTCAGCGGGCATTGCACAACCTGATTTTCGGTGTCTCCAACAGATGGTATACATGGCAACCATACCATCCCCTGAATATCTATGAAAATAATTTTTGTTTAAAGAACTCTTTTATGAAAACAAATTTTCGGAGTTCGTGTCTTTATTTTACAAATCACATGAATTCATTATATTTTCTGAAAATGTCTTTGTCGTATTTTACTTTCTTGCTTTTATAGGGAATTTCCAGTTCAAGGATGTTATTGGCAGATAAATCTGAGGAAGCAGTCTCATCTCCTCTGAGCTCTGCTTTGGCTTTAAGCAGTGGAAAAGATGGAGATAAAAAAGACCAAAAAGTAGTCTGTAAACCTTCCAAAGTCCAAGCTATATTAAAGGGAATCAAACAGGTGAAGTCTTTGGACTTATTCTTGTCACTTGCACACCATAAACTTGAGTAAAAGCGGTGAAAGTCATTATTGAATGGAACTTGTTATTGAAAATTGAGACTTTGTAATAATAGAATTTGATTAATTCTGAAGTTTTTATGTTTTTTAAGTCATAATTATCAACTTGCTAATTGGATTTTATAAAATCTCTTGGCCTCATTTCTCCGGGGCCAACCTTTAGTTGTTTATTGAAAGTTTTTTGAGTTGGAGATTAAGATTGTAATTGAAATATCCTCCCCGTTTTCTTGTCAAGTTTTGTAATGCATTTTATTTAACTGAAAGATAGCTTCCACGAAAAAGGTGGACTCATTTTGGTTTATCTTTTATTTGAAAAGAATTAACGGGACTGTTGCATTTGAATTTCTCTTCCAGAGTCCCAAAAAGGTCAACTTGGTTGCTGCTCTAGTTCGAGGCATGCGCGTTGAAGATGCACTGATGCAGTTACAATTAACTGTGAAGCGAGCTTCAAAAACTGTTTATCAGGTGAACACCATCTTTGCATGTCACCTTGTCCGTTCTTCAAATTATGTTTTGAAAGATTGTTTTGGTATTGCTAAGATTTGCTTACGATGTTAAGATTTGTGTCGTGACATTGTGAAGGTCATTCACTCAGCCAAAGCAAACGCAACCCACAACCATGGAATGGATGCAGATCGACTCCTTGTTGGTAAATGAAGCAATTAAAGATAAACCATCCTTTATATTACAAGAGTTTGTTTATTTGACTTCTTGTTATCTTGTACAGCTGAAGCATTTGTGGGTAAGGGATTGTTTCGGAAAAGATTATCGTATCATGCTAAAGGAAAATGCGGAATCGAAGTTAAACCAGAATGCCGACTAACAGTTGTTCTTAGGGAGACAACACCCGAAGAAGAGGCAGAGATAGCAAAGCTTAAAGTTAGGAATTTCCGCAAGCTTACCAAACGTGAACACCGACTTGTACCTCATAAGCTTATTGAGACAACACCTATCTGGAACCGGAAGGGTAAAGCCAAAGCAAACACAGAATGTTGAAAGGCTTCGTAGTATGATAATAACTGCTTCCAGTTGAGTTTCCTAATCTCTTATTGCTAATGGTTTACTTTCATGTCCTTTTGTTCTAGACAAGTTAGTTAGGCAGGAAAAGGGATTTTGATGTGGTAAAATGTCCTCCATTTAAGGATAAAATGTTCTTTAATCACATTTTTTAATTCATTTTACCCAGCTTGTTTTTAAAGACTCCCTTGATCTATTTTCTTCGTCCATTTCAATTATGAGATCTTCCAAGAAAGATTTGTACGTCATATCTGAGGAGCAAGTTGTGTAACCTTCATCATTCTCTTTGATATGGCTAGTTTAGAAGATTCTGCATTGCCAGTTTGTTTGGAGGTGATTTTTGATTCGTCAATTTGCATCGAGTTGGTTTGTTTTGGCATCAGCTTCAAGTCTCCCTTGCATTCAAGACGACTCTAAACCTTCCGAGTTGCAAGTTTTGGCCCTTTGTTGGGAATTCTCCATCTCTTAGAAGTTATTTATGCAACATTTTATGCTTTCATCATCTGTTGGAGGATCTTTTTTGTGTTTGAGATATTTGAAGCGGTGTTGTATGCTCAGATGATTTTGAAGTATTGCTCTCTCCTTGGCTGCTTTGCATTGATCAAGTTGCTCTCTCATAATTTCCTTATTGTTAGTTTGTTTCCTTAGCTTTTTATTTGAAACAATTATTAAATAACAAAGTAAGTAGGAGCTTTCAGGGTACAAATCCCAATAGTTGGAACTGACAGTGAATCTTGAAAAAGTAAAAACATATAGACACAGCTGAGTTTGATATTAAGTTTAGTTTGGTGAGGAGGATCATAAAACAAAAAGTAAAGAAAAGGAACATTTGGATTTCATTTTGAATTTACTTTTACAAGTCTGTGATGGAAGAGTCAATTTAAGAATGGAAACAGATGTAGAAGAATGATTGACTTTGAGTTTTGCCCTTTATAGGTTTGGCAATGAAGAAAAAGAAAAGAATAGTTATCATCCAACAATTGAGAGGACCAAGGTTTTATCTGAAAAAATTACTGATCCTATATTTTTGAACATTAAGTCCGTATGTGATTTATATACAATGGTAGATATTTTGGTATATTTTCGACTACTTTGAACTTATGATATAAATAAATAAAATTTATGATATATACTGTGATTTGTATTGTACTGTTATATGGATTCGGTTCCATCGGAACTTTCAAATCATACAACAATCTATTTGAATACATTTATATTTCATATTTGGTTAGACTATTTGCAAGCATCTAATACAATATTCTAAAAATGTACCATGAATTCGTTAGAAAAACAAAGAAGTTGTCGTAGTATTTGAGTACATATCAAATATACTTACTTCTATTTTACATGTTTTACATAATATCAAAAATCAACCTAAAAAATAAAATCATATTAAATATCATTTTCTCCCTCCAAATGAAAACGAAAACAAAATATTATATTAAATGTGTTTTCTATCTCCAAAATAAATGCATATTAAATGTGTTATTCCTATTCAAAGCTTTTTTAATAGATTTTAGGGACACTCTACTTTTATGATTAAGTTTGTATTTTAGAACACCAAATTTTTATTTATAATATACTATGAAAACTATACTTTAGATTTTGAACCCAATATGATTAGGGTATATATTTCTATAACCTATTAACTATTAATTAAATAATTTTATTATATTTTAAAAAAATTATTCCCTTAAATAGTTTTTTTATAATTATTATTATAATTAAAGCCATGGCCTCCAAATAATAATAAATAAAAGAGGCATCTTCAACCTCTGGGTTTGTGAGACTGAAGACTGAACCTAACTCCAAGGTGCGCCAATCGCTGTGTTCTTACACACTCTCAATTCGTAGGTAATTTCTTCATATTCTTACCTTCTCTACACCACCAAGCCCTAAAATTTGTTCACATTTCCATTTCAATTCACATTCAATGTATCATTATTCCTACAAACCTAGTTTCCACTGAAACATTTTTCCATCTTCCCACTTTACTCGTTCACAAATCGCTACATTTTTCTGCACTTAATTCTCACTCCAACTTCGACCAATCGATTGAACCATTATATTCTGTGCGTTTGTTATTTATTTATTTTGATGTAATTGCAACTCCGAAGGTGTTATTTTCACTTTGTTCATCCTCGTTCATTCGGCAGGAGTGGGAGAAATGCCTAAAGTTAAAACCAGCAAGATCAAATACCCAAATGGGTGGGAATTGATTGAACCAACCCTACGAGAACTTGATGCTAAAATGAGAGAAGGTTTGGTCATATATGTTTTTTCATTGGGTTGGGGGGGGAGGGGGGGGTGGTGGGGTTGGAATATAGCCTTACAATTTTGGGTTGAGATTTGGGGGCGGTTTGAGACACTGGATGATTATTATAATTGTGTTATTATCATCTGTGTTTTAGTCTGGGTTATAAATGACATGAGAAGATGATTACAAATTAGTAAACATAGACAACAAGGGTCTTTAAATAGTTTATGGTAGCTAACTGTGAGTTATAATAATGGAGAACTTCAATTGTTATTAATTGGAGACCCAAATAATGAGTAAGCTTTACTGAAAAAAGTTGGGGCCCAAACGCTTCTTGAACGTTTTGTTGCAAAGAAAGTTTCTGATGCCTTGACTAACGAGGTTTAGAAATGTTCTAACTATGGATCAATGATATTGTTGATTCTCAAATTCCTGTGTTTCTTTTGTGATGTTTTTAGGGTTATTTTGTGTTGTTTTGCAGCTGAAAATGACCCACAAGATGGCAAGCGGAAGTGTGAAGCGTTATGGCCTATTTTCAAGATTTCACATCAAAGGAGCCGATACATTTTTGACCTTTTCCATAAAAGAAGTGAAATATCAAGGGAGCTCTATGAATTTTGTTTGGAACAAGGCTATGCAGATGCCAATCTCATTGCTAAATGGAAAAAGGTTTCACTCAATACTCAAAACCCAAGTCCATTTTGTCATTATAAACAAATTTGTTCTTTTCTCATTCTGTTTGTTCCAAGTTGAACAAGAATAAATGAGGACAATTTCTCTGAGTTTGCTTTTATCAGTCCACTGCTTAACAAAATGGGGTTTGGACGTATCCTTAGTTTGAATTGAACATGTGATTCTGTATACTAACCTTAGACTTACTGGTTTTTGAATCTTCCAATGGTCTTGAGTTAGTGATATCTGATTTTTATGATAGTTTAGAATAATATCTTAACAAACTCATGTCCAAATTGCAGCCGGGATACGAACGTCTCTGTTGCCTCCGTTGCATACAGCCTCGTGACCATAACTTTGGCACGACGTGTGTCTGTCGAGTGCCAAAACACTTGAGAGAAGAGAAAGTTGTGGAGTGTGTGCATTGTGGTTGCAGGGGATGTGCCAGTGGGGATTGATTTTGTTTCACATTGCAGAAAAGCTTGGTTATATTATATATCATGCGATCTTTGCAGCTAACTTGTAAGTTGTATTGATATCAATTAAATGTTGAATCTTATTTGTCCAAGGTAGATGTGATCCTCTTATGTACACCATGGATTCTTGTTGTGGTTAGTTGGAACTGGTGATTCTTTTTCTAACTTTTGTACCTTCCATGTGTTGCAACAGAACAGCAGGCCTTTTTTTTTTTTTTTTTTTTTTTTTTTTTTTTTTTTTTTTTCCCCAACTACCTTAAGCTTTTCACTTTCATTCATCAAACTACACCTTAAACTTGTGTTAGTCTTACATTCTTTACTTAGGGTTGAACAAGTATTGTAATTTTCACCTCTTGTTGATTGAAAAAAAGGGTTAGAAAAAGTATTTTTTAGTGGATTCAGTGATTTATAAAATATATATTTGATACAAAAGTAATAGGTTTCAAAGGAAAACTGCTGTTCATATCCTATTAGGAATTGAGAGCTTTAATAGAATTATTGAATCAATAGGATTTTGTATATTCTTCTCACATAAGCTTTGTATTGTTTTTTATTAAAATTATTGTGAATAGAATTAATGGAAAATACTTTAAAAAATTGCAACATTTTAATAAATTTAGAATTCTATTTGATGTAATTGAAAGTTCATGATGAAAATTAATACATCATTGAAGGTTAAAAATCAATTCTTTTTTTTTTTCTTTTCCAAATAAATTAATAGCTTTTTATTCTATTTCTTTTAATCTCAATTTTTGAAAATTGGCCTGCACGAAATAAAATTTCATGGCCTAAGCCTTGATGGCTGACAACGTTGGTTTTGATTGTAGCTGTCATCGATAGCTGCTATTAGTTGTTGTCATTGATAGCTATTATTAGTTATAATTTGCCGCCATTACGAGTGCTTTTTTATGATTTTCTCAAATTGATATTAGCTATTAGTAATAGTAATTGATAGTTGTTATAAGTTGCTATTGTTGATAGATGCTATCGGTGATGACTTTCAATTTGAGAAATGTGCTATTAGTTGATTTCATTGATATTGATTATCATTGATAACTTCTATCAACGATAGTCAATGAAGGGCAAATTTGACATTTTAAAAAGTTTTACTATTTGATTGGTCAACATTTGCTATTTTTATAAATATTTTATCATTGTGCTATATTTTTAGTTTATGTAACGACCTAACCTTTCAACATAAGCCGAGGTCATTACTTAAGTAAAAATAATACCAAAACTATGCAAATTTAGAGAATATTTTATTAAAAAAGAATGTGGAGATAACTTCGGGTGGAAATAAGTGTTCAAATAAATAATAAAAGTAATTAAGAATCATTTAATTGGGGTCCCTAAATAATCCATAAAAGAAAACAAGAGTTGAAAAAAAAACTAACTAACTACTCAATAATTCATAGCACTCTAAAAACATGGTAATAAGAATAGTGGAATCATCAATTTAGTACAGTCCAATGAAAATTAAAACATGAAAGGGTGAGTATATAAAATACCCAGGAAGGGATCCATTACTAAACACATTAGGTGGACATTTTAACTTCCTATCAAGCATAGTATACATCTTGTGCCATAGCATTCTAGTAGTCCCCTAGAAGCACATATCAATCATAATAGTGAATCCAAGAGTACACTTATTAGTCAATACAGTCAAAACAGTCTTAAGTGGTGATCCAATAGGGACGTCGTACACACATGACATACTAACCAGATAGCGAAAGCTAACATACATCATCCATCTAAATCAGTCCAATTCAATCCAATGCATAGCATGCAAAAATCCACATTCTCATAATACATCATATAATCGACAAACATCACAAACTCTCATGATATTCCATGGTCTAAAAGCAGTCAAAATACATCATGCACAATCCAATACAACAATATTTAGTAAGAACAATCTTACTAGCAGTTGAGGATCCTGTAGTAAACTCTTACCTCAAAATTACCATTTAAGCAATTAACTCCTTGACTTGAAAAACTTCCAATTCAACCTAAACATAAAACCAATTTTTATAATTTTGTCAAAAAAATTACCAATTATTATTCCAACTGAAGCTTCAATTACTTACTAAAATGTCACCGAAAACAAAACCCGATCTTGTTGGGATAATTCACTAAATTACTCCAAAAATTCCCAAATCAAAGTTCAATAGACATTCCAATGTCAAAGAAAGCCAATTTCCAAATCAATTCATGATGGATACCTAAAACCCATCAAGAAAAATACCAAAAACCACACAAAAACTCACCCACTTAAATCCGATGAGGGGCGGCGACATGAGGAGAAACCCGACGAGAAACAGAGCAGATCGGCGACAACACGAGGCTACAACGACTTGCGAATCTATGGCAGACAAAACAACTTGAAGCTGCAGTCAACGGCGAATGGAGATAGAGCGACGACAAGGGCAGCAGACGGCCAGTCGGCGACGGGGTCAAAAGGGGGAAGGGCAATTCACGGTGAAGGTGAAGAGAAGAAGATGGAAAACTTAATTCTGCTATAACACTTATAACACTTTCACCAGTGCAATCTCCCTATTGTGTAGCACTTTCATTATCTTGCTAGAATTTCAATAGGTTGCTTTTCATAGCTCAAGTTTTTATTCAGTTGCAAAATCATATGGATCTGCTATGTACTTTCTCAACATTAGACATAAAAAATATCATGAACTGCAAAGAGGGGTGGTGGCTAAACAGTAAGCCACATGAGCAATTCGTTCAAGAATTTCAAATGGGCCTATAAAGCGAGGACTCAGCTGCCCATTCCTTTCAAATCTCAGAACACCTTTCATAGGTTCCACTTTCAAGAACACATTTTTCCCTCACTTCAAGCTCAGGTCTTTACGCCTAACTTTAGTGTAACTTTTCTGTCTACTCGGAGCCATATGTATACGTGCTCTAATCTTTTGAATCGCTTTATTATTAGACTGGACCAAGTCAGAACACATCGATCTTTGTTCACCAACCTCATCCCAACACAGGAAACCTACAACTCTTATCATATAAATGTGAAAATTACGTTTGGATTATTACGTAGGACATAGTATCTCTATTATTACCGCTATAGATATTGTTACTGTAACAATATGAAAATTATGAATATGTTATATTACTGTTAACTTTTACTATTATCATTGGTGTTATCGTTTTGATAATGCTAATAACGGTAAGTAAAATATTTGTAATTCTAAGTATAAATGTGGTAGAAAAATATCTAATTACGTTTCTTTTATTGAGTTTTATTATAATTGATAAATCACTAGAATCTCATCAGGACTGCACCAATTTTCATTACGATTGAGTAAAATGTGGCCTAAATTCCAAACCATAAAGCTAAAGGAGATTGTTAAGTATTGATTAAGAGCTTCAAACTGAATTTTTTCGGTTTGATAATTTTGCATCGTTAGATAGATCAATTTTGGATACGATTACCAAACCCTTCAAAAAGAAAAAAAAAAAAATAAAAACGTAATTTCAATATTAAACACTTATAAAGTTAAACCAAACATATCATTGTTCCTTCTTAAAGAAGTAGATACTTCCTTTTCATCACCTCACATATGGAAACAATTTATAGAGAAGGAAATATACCAAAGGAGAAAGACATAGCAGCCCATACTTTGGGTTATTCTTGAAAATTGTTATAATGATAGAACCCTAAACTTGGTTAGGTTTTCAGCAAATCTAACTGGTGGTTAAAACTCTACTTTTCCAATAGATTTCACCAATAAAGAGAATGACAAAGTCTTGGTATTATGCAATTTGATGTTGGAGAACAGAAATTAGCTGATCTAATTTCCCATGATCATCTCAACCATATAAATATATCATTGCCAAAAATATAAAGTATATAATATTCTCAGTATATTTCTTTTGCCTTTGCTTGACAGTGTGAGACCTTAGCATTAAAGTGTTATGTTTTTAGAATGTTGGCATTAAAGTGGGAGACCTTAGCCTTCCTTATTCAATGGAAATTAACTTTATTTGCATGCTCAACCAAAACTCTATTAACAAGGGAGTGTGCCAAGAAATTTTGACTCAGTCTGCCATGGAAAAGAACAGTAAACTTTTTTACTGTTCTTAACAAGTATTCTATATATTAATGTAAGAGAGAACCATTACAACTTAGATACCGATTGCCACAATTTTCCACACAGTTCTATCCTTCCTATTATATATATATATTTTTATATCAGTGAATGTTCGGGTCAGCTTACGCATGCCTCGACTAATCACATGAGATTAATAACATGTTTCGAAGTTGATATCTCCGCATGGAGAATGTAGAGTCGTGAGAGGTAGACATGATCATGTACTTGATGAAGTAAAGTCAGACTCTAATGTCTTCTGGCCAAAGTGATCGACACCCTATTGGTGCGATGCCACTTGATACTATTCTTGGCTACGACCTGGCATCACACTCATGTTCAATTTCTTTTGTTTTGCAAGACAATTGTGTCATTTTCTCCACAAAAAAAAAAAAAAAAATGAACTTCCTAGGTGGGGAAAATTAGATGAATATTGTTGTTTGAAATTTTATTTAGAAAAATAATGGTGTTTGCAAAATAATTACAGAATTA
>JBBPDJ010000004.1:4623735-4673629 GCA_037974625.1 Cucumis cinereus
TATATATAAATTGTTTTATTTTTATTGAGTTAGTAGAGGAGCCTAATGAACCTACAAATTAGAAGTTCTAATGATACGAGATTAATTAATTAAACTCTTTAATTAAATTAATCAACATTCATTAATTGTGGGTCTCTCAACTCCACAATTGCTCTCTTCGCAATATAGATTATTTCTGTGTTCATGGATATAACCATTATCAATAAGTCAACCTTTTATGATCCTACCATAAACAAATCTCTCTCGAGCCAATGAGATGGAGGGGCTCCATTGTTCAAGACTCAAAGTCGGCACTTAAATGAGCAATTCATCTACATACCTTAAAGATGGGAAGAAGTGAATTCAGGGTTTAGGGCAATTCCATCTTGTGAAGTTATGTTCTCAGCTTCTTACTCGGACAAATCCCTAAAATAGTAGGCTTATTGAGTCGGCAACTTGGATCACTCTCACCAATACAAATCAAAAGATTGTCTTCATGGATTGGAGTTCATCACACACTCAGGATTGAGGTTGAATTACTTGTGGTTATCTTATGAAATGTTAATATGATCTTCACTCAATTGTATTGTAATGAGAGATTAATCATTTTTTGCGGTTCGATCATATACAAACTCTCTTTGTATATGATACCCCAATATCGCATGTCTCAACATGAATGAAGCATCAGATCGTTTGTAACACTTACAATCTTATAACATTTACAAAGTGGGTTGTATCCGTAGTGTAACTAGGATAAGGTACCCAACTTTGTCCATATACTATATATCATTTAAGTTATTACTTGAACATGATCCACATGTATGTCACCTACATACAATTCAAGTTACAGTAAATAATTTTGGATCTTAGTTTATTGGATTGGGTTACATTAGTGTAAATGTCGAATAAAATAACTCATTATTTAATTAAAAAAATAAATGTTACATTACAAACCAAGAGAATTAGGACATAAATCCCGACAATATCTCCATCCCATCATTTATTACATGGTAATGAAATAATAATTTATTTCTTTTAAAAAAAGTCAAATTTGCTTTTTTTCAAATTGTCGATTTTAATTAGATAATAAGCAGACTGATAGGTGTAGTCAAAGTTGCATCCAAGTATTTTTCTATTTCAGATTGCAGTTGCACCCAAGAATTTCCATTACCATTATCATTTATCTCTTTCTTTATTTTTTGAACTAGTAAATCTATTTCTTTATTTTTCTCACAAATCACCCACCAATCTTTTTTCTTAGTTATATAGTTGTTATAGAGGGATCATTTGGTAACGTTTCCGTTTCTTGTTTTCTGTTTCTTTTTCTCATTTTTTAAGAAACAGACTTGTTTGATAACTGTTCTCGTTTCTTGTTTCTAAAATTTGAGAAACATTTCTTAAAAATGGGCCCAAATTGAAAAACAATAAAAAGTAGTTTCTCATATTTCTGTTTCTACTTCTATTTTATCATTTCCACAATTAATTAATATGATTTTTTGGTGTATTATTTTTAGGCACCCATGATCATGACTATCCTTTTGCAAGTCATGTATTTGAATCATACTTCATGCAATTTTTTTTTTATTGATTCAACATTTCTTTATTTTTTTTTCTTTTTCTTTATTGATTTTTTTATTTACAAAATTCTCCAATGTTTATTTTTGAAATTTAAAATTTTCTTATATTAAATTTATATAATATTTTTTAATATGTACATTAATTCTTTTTATATTCCAAATTTTAACTCTCAAGAACGACACTTTTATTTTTATTTTTTTATTTTTATATTTGTTTTCATATTTTATAATTTTTTATTTGCAAAATAATTTTGTTACATCTATATTTAATTTTAATTTTCAATATGTATATTAATTTTTATATTTTAATTATAAAATATAAAAATCGAGTAGAATTTTACAATATATTATTTAATTATATGATTTGAAATCTAGTTGAACTTTTTTAGAGAAAATCGAGTAGATTTTTACAATATATAAATGTTTCTAACTAAGACATTCATTTAGCTTAACTTTAATATTTTACAACCACGATATACATAATTATATAATTAAGTTGGATTTGACTTGATATCATTTAAGACAAATGACTTGAGTTAGAAATGACAGAGACGATCCAATTTGGACAACATATAAAGGATATGATACAACTTTGTTATTATATTTTAGTTGTGATCGAGACTTTCTTATATTAGATGACATAATCTTTAGATGACATAATATTTTTTTATGTATATATATTATTGCAAAAAAAAAAAAAAAACGAGAAACAAGAAATAGTTATCAAACACATTTATGTTTTTGTTTTTTTGTTTTTTCTCAAGAAGCAGAGAACAAGAATAGTTATCAAACATAGTCTCGTTTCTTGTTCTAAAAAAAATAAACAGAAAACGAGAAACAAGGAATGAGAAACACGGAACAAAAACGTTACCAAACAGGTCCATAGTTGTTGTTCCTTCATTTTACCAAAAAAAAAAAGAAAAGAAAACAAAGGTCTTACATGGACGGTTACTCTATGAGATTAATACTTGAAAGCTAAATCATGACTTGTGGGCAGTACATACTTTCATTCTTAGGTCACTCGTCTTCTAGAAAATACATACCACTTTACATCTAGGTTAAAAAAAGTACTTTCCATATTTGATTTTTTATTTTTAAATAAAAGAAAACAAAAAACAAATAAACTTTTATACTAAACTATATAACTTTAGTTTTTTAAAAACCGAAATAGCTAGTAAACGAGAGATTAAGTTGTTTGTTAGGTGACATTATTTAAGACAATTTACATAATTCATAGAATTAGTATACTTAAGTAGTGAGAATTAAATAGATGCGTATCTACATATTGATCAATATAAGCTCTAGGCTTTACAAAAGCTTAAATCAAAGTGTTGTTGCTTGTGAAAGCAAACTAGCTAGGGCATGGTATGCTTAATGTTGAATGAATATATATGCAATTATAGAGACCTAGCTATGGCTCTATTAGAATATATGTCCCTTCACAAACCAAATTCAAGTGGAAGAAGAAACATATTTATCTAATGATAGTTCAATTTCACTTGACAAACTAGGGTTCATGATTATTCATTATAAGATTCCCTCTAAGCAACGCATGCAATTATACTCAATTTCAACCAAACTTGAAGGTAACATACCTTTGTATGTTGTCATATACAAAGCTACAAAGCTACAAAACACAAAAACATATAGCAAATAAAGTTTGATCAGAACACAAATGGTTCAATGAAATCATTTTCTCAAAATTCATCAATTAATTAAACACAAATGCTTCAATTAAATGTTTTTTTTCCTTGAATTCTATCATTTAAATTATTGAACGTATGAAATTCTAATGATATTTGGAGAGAAGTTATTAGACGAGTTAAAATTGAAACTTTATTTTTAATTGTTTAGGGTTAAGATTGTTACACTAAATATAAACTTGATTGAATTCAATTACTGAAAAAAAAGAGTATAAATATGAATTTGATTAACTTTAATTAATTAAGAGTTTAAGATTATATAGTTGATACAAACTTGTCCAAGTTGGGACTCACAAGTCACTCTAGCCCTATCTAGAAGTTGAAAATGAGTTGTGATGTCATTTAGATTGAGATTATTGTATACAATCTAACACAAAATAATAATAAATCTAGTAAATTAATCTAAAACCTATTGACAAATAAAATCAATCATAGGATTTTATCAGTGACTAAAAACCTATTACTGACTGAGACCTATCATTGATTAAGGTCTAAGTGATAGATAGGTGTCTATTAACGATCGTTTGCATGATCATTTAATTTTATATATGTATGTTCTTGGTGTATTAAATCAATGAAGTACAACTATATTAAATAAAAACCTATTATATGTATGTGCTTATTTGCAATTAGCTAGAGCCATTTCTTATAGGAGGAAATTGGTATATTGACACCATTTAACTTTCATTTTCAACTTATGATACATAAATGCTTATTTACTATTATTTTTCTAAATTTTTTTAAATATAGCAAAATTTTATATTTTATTAATGATAGACATTGATAGCTACTGATAAACTTCTATCAGTGTCTATCAATGCACTTATAGACACTGATGAAAGTGTATCGATGATTATAAGTATCTATCATTCATAGAATCGAAAATTTTGTTATATATTTTATAAATATTTTCACCAATTTTATTTTTTACAATAATTTTTCTATTTGTTTCGTTGATATACCATATCAATAGGATTAAAACTGTGTAGCAATGATATAAGACCATTTTGTTCTTTCTCTTAGTGGTTAGTTTTGTATGTTTATGATGTATTGTGTCAAAAGATTAAAAATGATAAATCACTAATAACTAAATACTAATAACAAGACAATTGTTAACAAATAAAAATAAATGACTATTCCCTGTATCAAAAATTGAAAATTTAAGGTTTAATTAGAAACAAAAATAACTTTTTCGTAACTAATTTTTAAGAATTTTTATATTTTATGAGATTATTAGATGCTAATTTTAAAGTTTTTATGTCTATTAGACAATTTTAAGAAGCTAATTAATGTTAAAATTGAAAATTTAGAATTTATTAATCGTGATATTGGAAACATAAGAATTAAACTTGTACTAAAGTTAATGTAATTTAAAAATAATAGTAGAATAAATAACAAACCAAAAAATTTATATGGCAAATGGTATTCATATGTGTTATTTTCAAAACTAAAAACAAATAATCAAATATGTACTAACAAATGTAAATCTAACAATTATGTAAAAGAAAAAAAAAAGAACAATAAAATAAAATTTTAGGTTGAAAAAATATCAATAAAATAAATTGATAGAGATTTTTTCTTCTTTTAATAATTTTTTTTTGGTTAAAATGAGGGGTTAAAAGTTTAGAAGAATATTTTTTTCTAAGAATTTAAATTCTTTTTTATTATTATTCTTAATATTTCTTTTAGCACAATGGATCGGGCGGAATAGAGCAGTAAACACGACATATAAAATAAATCGTGCCCTCTCTACCACTACTCTACTTTGACATTTTAGTTACTATGTTGATTTTTCATATATATAGTTTTATAAAGTAGTTAAAATTTATATTAAAAATATAAAAAGCGATAAGTCGAAGGAGCATGTGCCCCAACTCCTACGTAAATATGCCAATGTTTGCGACAAATTAAATCGAGGAATGGAACTAATAATTGTTTGATAACTACGTGGTTTTTTAGTTTTTTTTTCTTCTTAAATTAGACATATAAATATTAATTACACCTCTAATTTTTTTTTTCCTTTTGTAATTATCTACTTTTAAAAACCAGGTCAGCTTTTCTAAACAAAAAAAAGTAAGCTTTTAAAAACTTATTTTTGAAATTTGAAATTTAGCTAAGAAATCTAACTATTGTACCTAAAAAATGCAAATTGTTGTAAGAAATGAGGAAGAAATAGAGTTAATTTACAAAAACCAAAAACAAAATTCGAATTGGTTACTGAATCATGCCTAAACAACTAATATAATAATGTTATTATTGTTGATTTCACGTGCTGGTTGCAAAATTAAAATATCTATCAATATATTGATATATTCACGAAATGACATTTGATATTAAAACATTAATCAATATCATTTTTAATAGGAACATTTCTAAATATATATAAAGCAAAAAAAAAATATTTATAACTTAAAATATAACAAAATTTTAGATTCTATCAATGATAGACATAGATAAACTTTTACAAGTGTGTATTAGTTATATTAATTGATATCACGATAGACTGCAATTAGTGTCTATCATTGATAAAATCTGAAATTTTGTAAATATTTTCAACAGTTCTGTCATTTACAATAATTCTCCTTTTTAATAGACTAGATAATATAAACACTACATTTTTATCGATCACAATATCGAAATGAACACTAATAACAACTAATTTTGGGAAAGTTACAACTTAAATTATTAATTGAAATATCTTCTTTTTGGATGACATATTCGGCCTCTCTCTCTTGTTTTCGTCTTTCTTTTGGCTTTTGTTTTCGCTATTCATTTCAATTTTGAGTAATGATTAAGTGCATCCTATTTACATACTCTCTGTCTCTCCACCACATAAAAATAAATTTAAAAGTTATTTTGTTAAAAAATAATTTTTTATTTTATTTTTGTACGGTGAAGAAATGAAAAAATACCTAGATTAAGTACACATAGTTTGATAATACATAAGTCATTGATTGTCAAAACAAAACTTCTCGTTTCTTCACCAAAATACTTCCACTACCCTTAAAGTTAGAAGTCTTTGATTATTGTGTGTATATGTATGTATCTATATATGTATTTATGAATATTTTTATTATTATTATTATTTCTTATTTTTTTGCTGATATAAACATAAAAGTAATTGATGGTTCAACAAAGCCCACAAATGCTCGGTTTGTTTTTTTCTTAAAATCATAGTTTTTTTTATAGTTGCAAATATAGTAATTAGATTTAAAATATTAATATATATAGCAATATTTTAGAAAAATTGTAAATATAACAAAATTTGTAAGAGTCTATCAATGATAAAAGTTTATCATTAATAGATCATGTTGCAAATATTGGTCTATTACTAATAGACCAGACCATAAGAGTCTATCATTGATAGACTTTGCTATATTTATAATTTTTTTTAAAAAAATTGTTATATGCTTAATTATTATTCTTGAAATTGCTACTCATTAGATTTACTTTTTTTTTTTTTAATCTTCTTGTCACTCTAGCTGAACTAACTTGCAAAGAGAGATTACTGTTATTTTTTTGTTTTGTAAAATCAACGAAAATATGTTATTTCATCATATAGATTTTGTAGAGTTATTTTTTTCAACAAAATTATAATCTCAAAGAAAAAAGATAAATTATTATAAATAACAAAATTAGTGAAAATATTTACAAATATAGCAAAATATCGCGATCTATATGTGATAGATCACGACAGACTACGATAGACTATTATCGTTGTCTATCATGATATGGATAGACATAAATAGTAGACTATTTTGATTTATCGCGGTCATCGTGTATAGAATGTGATATTTTCTATATTTTTTAAATATTTTGGTTCAATTTGCTATATTTGAAAATGATCCATTTTTTTTTTTTGAAAATATTCATATTGAGAGTAATTTGAAAAAAATAATCTAAAATTAGATTAATGAAGTTTAATGATAAAAGTCTTCTAAGAATTTGCTAGAAACTTGCACTAGAAGTTGTGTGGTCGTGTCCTGGTCATTTTGTGGATTGTTCGGTAACCCGCCTTTACAACCCAATCTTAGCTTACGAGTCATCCTGCATGGTGTGTTGCCAAGTTGACCACACTTTAATGTTGAGTTAGTATATTGAAAGTGTATAGTTCAGCTAAGTACAGAGAGTTGTTTTAGGGGTTTCCTTAGAGTTCACTTATACTTCTCCCTTGAGGCTTCGATTGAGGCTATTTACAGTGCTCTTCCTCTAAAACTTCCTGTGGTTACGTGTAACGCCATTGATATCAAGGTGGTTGTGGTTCTCAAGGTGCTCCAAACTGTTAGGGATGAGCTCGACGTGTTAATCTTCCAACTTAGCTTGTTAACCTAAAACCTTAGAATCTGAGTACTTTTCCCTTTTGAAACATGCATTTTCCATGTAACCTTCCAATTTCATTTGGACTTTGGGTCCAATCATGTACTAGGGCAACCTTCAATATAATTGTTTTTAAAAAAAACTTCAAACTTGAAAGGGTTAAAATAAGAGTTTTAAAAGTTTGGAGTATATGAAACAAACCCTCAATTCAAGCATCTAATTGATAATTTGACCATATATCTTTGTTTACATAAATATTTGTTCTATCAATATTGATATTTTATCGATATATCTAATGTTGATATCAATCAAAACTAAGCCATTCAAACCATCAACCTATATGTGTATATGCAGGTAGCCACTATTGTGGAAGTGGACATGACTCAAGTACGTTGTTGTGGTGGTAGCTAGCCAGCTGCTAACTTTAAAACCAAAACATCATAATTGGAAAAATATAGTCCCGTCAATGTTGTTGCTCCTACCTTAGCTTCATTATTCTATAACATATATATGAAATTTAAACTATACGATCTTCCTATTCCAAAAATATGCCTTGCAACACAAGCACCAACACACACCATCCTTTGATTCCCTCAATTATTTAAACTCCAACTTTCCATATTCAAATTTTCATACAAACTTCATTTCATGAAAATGTTTGCTACAAATATTCACTTCTTCTTTTGCCTCTTGCTTTCTCTCCTCATTCTTCGCTCTACGTTATCGTCATCCATTTCTTCACATGTATAAAAATAGTTTCATGTTCACCATTACTTATACTTTCGGCTTTCATAACTATTTGATTTTTGAGTTTTATGTTTAGAAGTAGTTTAAAAACTTACACGAAGTTGTGAAAACTAAAGTCTCGTTTAGTAACTATTTAGTTTTTTACTTTTGAAAATTAGACTTGTTTTATCTCAATTTCTTACCATGATTTGTATTTTTTCTTAAGTTAGAAAGTTGAAGTATTGAGTAATTAAAAAAAACAAGTTTTTAAAAACTACATGTTTTTTCAGTTTTCTAAAATAGGTTTGTTATTTTGAAAAAGATTAGTAAAAATAGATAAGTGGTTACTAAACAGAGCTTAAAAAGTACTTTTTTTTTTTTTTAAGTTGCTTTTGTTTTCAAAATTTTGTCAATAACTCTTGTCTTTGCTTGAAAAAATGAAAACTAAACCATGGTAAAAGAGTCGTAAGAAAACAAATACAATTTTAAAAAAAATCAAATGTTTATCGAACTGGTCTCAGTTTAATCTCTCTTCCACCCATTATGTTACCTAGCTTATTAAACTACATTTATATGTTTATTCTCCACTTTTATAGGTGTATATAGTGTACTTAGGGCACAACCGTTTGAATGGTGATGCAACTTTGACCTCCAAATACCACATTCATCTACTCTCAAAAGTGTTTGCAAGGTTAATTAATTATATATTAGCTATTATTCCACTCATTATAATTCAAACCCCATGAATTCCCCATTTTCCCTTATATAATGCATGGATTAATTTGTAAGAATACTCAATTATTAACTTACATTATGCATATATTATATGTTAAATTAATACACATTATGTTGTGATCATTGAATCTAAAATGTTACTATTGCATGCAGTGAAGAAGATGGTAAAAGAGCCATGTTGTATAGCTACAAGAAAAGTTTTTCAGGGTTTTCAGCAAAGCTCAATGCAAGCCAAGCAATTGCATTATCAAGTAATTTAAAATTAATTAATAAAAATTGTTAATAAAGGGTTTTTTGGATTTGTCTTTTTATGTGCTTGAAAAAGTGTTTTTAAATGAAAAAAAAAAGGTATTTTTAAGTAGTAATTAGAAAAATCAATTCGAAAAGAAATTTTGTTTTCGAGTTTATTATATGTTACCCATTTGCATGCAGAGATGGAAGAAGTGATATCTGTATTCGAGAGTAGAAAGATGGAACTTCACACAACAAGAAGTTGGAATTTCTTGGGGCTTCCCATTCCCTCCTATACTAATAATAGGAATAGACTATTTCCACTTCGAGTTTCTAGCTATGGCGATCATGATGTTGTTGTTGGCATATTTGATTCAGGTTTTGTGGTTGATCTTTAAAATGATTAAAATTACTTTGTTGTTAGGTTTAAAACCACCTTAATCACTTCCAAACCATCTTTTGTCACTTGGCGTGATTGTTGAATTCGATAAATGAGTTCTCTTATGTTTAGGGGTTTAATTAAAATTGGTTTGGTTCTATACTTGCAGATTCGATTCAATTTGGTCTTTGTATATTTATAGCGTTCATTTTGGTCCAAGTACTATCACATCTGATTCAATTTGATTGATGTATTTTTCCATTTTGATTCATTTAGTTTATATACTCTCAAAATGTATTTGTTTTTCATTATTGATCGTGTATGCATAGACACATGCACAATAGAGTGCACCCCTCTTGTTTACTCATCCGTTGTCAAACCAAAGTTATCGAGAATTTTTTTTTTTCTTTTAAATATTTTTTAATTTGTTATGTGATTAGAGGTTCTAACCTAAATTGAACCTAAGGATTACTCCTACCTTTAATAATATTAAAGCTTATTCATGATTAGGTGTGTGGCCGGAATCGGAAAGTTTCGAGGAGAGTGAAGAAATAGGGAGAATTCCATGCAACTGGAAAGGAAAATGCGTGAAAGGATACAGATTCAACCCAGCATCAGCCTGCAACCGCAAGTTAATCGGCGCTCGCTACTACCTTAAAGGCTTCGAAGCCCAATACGGAGCACTAAACACCACCGCCGACAACCCCGAGTTCCGCTCCCCTCGAGACTTCTTAGGCCACGGAACTCACACCGCTTCCACCGCGGTGGGTGCCGTTGTGCACAATGTTGCCTTCACTGCATCTTCATCACTAGCCAAAGGCACTGCTCGAGGGGGCGCTCCGTGGGCTAGGCTGGCGGTGTACAAGGTGTGTTGGGGGAAGGAGTACGAAGGTAAGTGCAGCGATGCGGATGTCATGGCCGCTTTCGACGATGCGTTGCAGGACGGGGTGGACGTGATCTCGGCGTCTTTTGGAGAGACGCCGCCGTTGGCTCCGTTGTTCGAGTCAGCTTCTGGTATTGGGTCATTCCATGCGATGCAGCGGGGAGTGAGCGTGGTGTTCTCAGCTGGGAATGATGGACCCCAGCCTTCCCTTGTTCAAAATGTGTCTCCTTGGAGTATTTGTGTTGCTGCTTCTACTATGGATCGAACCTTCCCCACTCCAATCCTTATCCTCAACCACTTCTCTATCATGGTTTCTTTTCTTAATTTATTCAGTCTATAGTGAATTTTCAAAATCAAAATATTTAAATGCATCTTTGACTATGATCCGTTTGAATTGACTTAAGATTTTAAATATATATTTATAAATTGTTGTAAAACATATTGTAATGAATAATAATTTTGTTGTGGATGTGTTGATTAGGGGGAGAGCTTGATCACAAGAAATATAGTAAACGTAAAGCTGGCAGATGCAATCAACTATTTCAATGATGGGTCAGTACTTTTTGGTCTTCTTCTTCTGCATTTTATGATCTTAAAATTTAGAATCTAATTTCTATATGATCTTAAAATTTTAAAACGTTACACTTTAATCTTTAAAAATATTTGGAATTTTATGGAGTTTTATTTCGATGTACACTTCTAAACTCCCAATTTTTTTATTAAATAAATATTCAGAATTTGTGAGAGAGAAAATATAAGAAAAGGTGGAAAATCAGGTAAAGGGAAAGTGGTGGTGTGTTTCTCCACAATCGGTCAAGTTTCCATAGCAACTGCTCAAGAAGCAGTGAAAGCCATAAATGCATCAGCTTTAATATTTGGTGCACCTCTCACTACGGAGCTCCCAGATTTAGACCCAATCCCCACGGTTCGTATTGACATTGATCAAGCTACTCAAATTCGAAATTTCCTTGCTGAATTACCCAGGTCTCTATTTTCATTTTCATTCAAGAACAATAAAAACTTTATAAGATATAGGCTTTGATTAATATTGTATGTTATTGTTATTTGTATTAAAGACTGCCTATGGTCGAGATCAGAGTTGCGAGAAGTGTGATCGGGAAATCTGTAGCTCCTACTGTGGCTTACTTTTCGTCTAGAGGACCAAGCTCTATTTTACCTGACATTCTCAAGGTATGAAAGTAGGAAAATTATCGGGAACCATAAGACTAAATTTAGAGTATAGGATTTTAAAGTGAAATTATAGTTGTGTTGTGGAAGGTGAGAGTGATGAAGTTGTTGTAAATGTGGTTGTGCAGCCAGATATAAGTGCACCAGGAGTGAACATATTGGCAGCATGGCCTCCAGAAACAGCACCAACGGTGAGGCCAAGTGGAAGGTTTAATGAAGAAGAAGAAGGTGTAAAATGGAATTTCCAATCAGGAACTTCAATGTCATGTCCACACATTTCTGGGGTTGTTGCTCTTATCAAATCTGTCCATCCCAATTGGTCTCCTGCAGCGATTAGATCTGCCATCATCACCACAGGTTTCTAATTTATTATTTATTATTCCTCTAAAACTCTAGAACACATTAATTAATTTAAAAAATTAATGTTAACCGCCTAAATTTATTAATTACCTTTAATTATATAATATCCAGCCACAAAGATAGACACCAGTGGTAATACCATCCTAGCGGGCGGATCGATGAAAGCATCAGACCCATTCGACATTGGTGCAGGTCAGGTGAATCCCATAATGGCAATAAATCCAGGACTAATCTATGACATAACAACCAATGATTACATTACTTTCCTATGCAATATTGGGTACACTGACCAACAAATCAACAACCTAATTCTCAACCCTTCTCCTCATTTTTGTTGTCGTCAACACACTGCTACCATTGCAAACTTTAATTACCCGTCAATTACACTCCCAAATATTCGCTCCACCACCACAATTAGAAGAATTGTCCGCAATGTATCACTCAACAAGAACGCTATCTACTTTCTTAGGGTTCTTCCTCCCTATGGAGTTCGAGTACAGGTTTGGCCAAGGGTTCTCTTTTTCTCTTGCTTTAGGCAACAAATTTCATACTATGTTACTATAACTCCGCTTAAGAAATCTCGAGGAAGATATGATTTTGGGGAGATTCAATGGTTTAATCGCTTCCATACTGTTACAAGTCCTCTTGTTGTACGTCTTGCTACTTAGCTTCTACGTAACAGTTAGAGCTTCATCTTGTAATCTTACTTGCTATGTCATGCATGATAATAATAATAATGGTAATCTTATTTACTATTCTTCATGTTTCTCTACTTTAGAGTTTAGCCTCGTCTATTTACTTCGTAATTAAAATGGAATGAATCAAATTAGTTCCTTCCATATCCACTATTGTTTTTCTTGATCCTCATCTCCCTGTCGTTACTTCGTTTGACAATTGTTTGCAATATTGGTCAACCTACGTAAGTTTATTAGTATCCATTTTCACTCACCTCAAGACACTATCACCCTTTGTGCTTTCTTAGTAATGAAACGATATTTCTTTGTTTCGTTTGATTTTGATGGGTTATATGTATTAGTATCCTATATGGTTGGTTATAGGGGTCTATGAGTTGTTTGACGATATCTAAATTTATTATTGAAATTCTCATAAAAATGTGTAAGTATCACTTTTAGCTCTCACAACCACTTAAAGCGATGACAAACATTTAATATTGAACAATTACGGAGAAAAAGCCGATGACAAACCGACATCGAAGATAATGTTTAATTCACCGACATTAAAAATGGTTTTTTATTCTTGTAGTTGTTATATTATTTATAAGTAGAATGAAAGGTTAATTGTTGTGAAGTTAAGTTAGAAGAAGGAAAATTGTCTAAGTGTTGTGGCGCCTAGGTGATTGAGAGTAGCAAAGAGTTGAGGCCAACCAAAGAGTTTCGTGAGGTTACCTTGTGGCCAAGGCATACCACCATGCGCCAAGGAAGGGGTAGGCGTTGACACTTGGGTGGGCGACCAAATGGTGTAAGGCAAGTGCTAGGTGGCCAACTTGAAGATATTCGTTGAGATTGGAGCAAGAGCTATGTGGCCAAACTTGAAGCATGCGTTGAGGGTTGGTACGGAGGTTTAGTGGTTGAGTAGCAAGTTTGTGTGTGTTGGAGCAAGCCATGCCTTGAGTTAAGTCCTCCTAAGTCGGTTTAGTAGAGGACATGTGGCAAATTAAGATTAAACGTATACTAAGTGGGCTGATAAGTAAGTAAGAGGAGGCAGTTTTAAGTCATTCAAGTGACTTTATAAATAGGGCTTATTGTGATCAGAAGAAGTTCTCTCAATTCCCTCATGCAAAATTTTTTATTTCTGAGCCAAAACAAAGATGAGTGTGTATAGTTTTTGATAGGAGTTTGGAGGAGTGTTATTAATCAACTCTCACACCAAATAAAGATTTATTTATAGACATCCAACTTACGCTAAGAAAATATTTAAAAACAATGTAATATAACGGTAGGTTAGGGATCGAACCCAAGAGAGATTTGTTAAGTTTCAATTAAAGATCAAATTCAAGAATTTTTTAACTGAATTTCAAGTTGCACGATGATCACACGCTTTCGTGAAAATTCAATTCCCTTCAAGTTCGACCTCCACTGCTCAAGAAGCGTGTTCCCAGTATTTTGAAGCATTTCATCATGCATCCAAAATTAGAACCTAGTGATAACTTTTTCTTTCACTCAGGTTGCATATTAAAATCGATTTAAAAATGAGAAGAACATGTTTGGTCTTGTTGTGGGTAGTCTTTAATATCATGACAATTATCTTACAACATGCACTCATTGACCTCAAGTCGGTTTGAACATTGACCAAACTTGTTATCGTTGTCTATTTGAATGTCTTCAAGTTTTATTTCTAACTCCCGTGCTTGAGGATCTTGATGTAACGATTCTTTGATCCGTGGAGTGGATAATCAAAGTTTTGTTGCGCAATAACTTGGGTTTGGACTTTAATTGTGACCCTAAGTTGGATGATCTCTTCCTTCAATGAATGAAGATTGTACTATAATGTGCCGACATTTGCTTTAGTGGTACCTTCTAGTGCCTAAAGGTGTTTTGCACTTGAGTCACTTTCTTCTTGAACTTGTCTCCCTAGAGTTCCAATTGCAGCCTCTATACTCACGATCTTTTCCTCGAGATTTATTGTAGGAAAGTTTAGGGAGAAATTGCGATTGTGCCGAATTCTCACAACAATTCAGTGGCGAATTGCTCTTTTGGGACGTCCATCCTCACTATTAATCTTTCACTTTTAAGCAACTACGTACTTCAATCCCACATAAAAACAAAAACAACTCTTGAAATGCAATCTAACTAAGTGCTTAAATTCTACCCACACAAGTAATTTCCCAAAAAAAAAAAAAGAAAAAAAAGAAGAGAAATCCATAGAAGGATCTTTTAGGTTTTGCTAATGAAAATATTAAGCTACGTTGAATATTTTAGGGCTATTGATATTTGGTTTAACTTTTCTAAACATTCAACTTTGAAAATAATTCATTTGGAAAAAACTGAAATGTTTGGCAACTAGCTTTCAAAGTTTATTTGACAGACCTAAGTCGAATGATTTAAATATTTATTATTTATAAAGAAAATCTTAATTGGTAAACCAGATAAATAGTTAAAATGTCTAACTCAGGAGCTAAATTGATCTTAAAAGATTAAAAAACTCAGAAACTAAAACGGTCCTAAAAAATTTAGCCACCAAACAAACACAAAAGTCGGGGCTAAAAAGATAATTTTGTGTTATTTGTAAGGGAGGAAATTAAATAAATTAACCTATTCAAAATAATTCAAAATAAAAATAGGACAAATTTGAAAACATTTTCAAACTAGTGTAACCCTTCTCACTCACCACTTCTCACTTTACACAGCATTGCATTGCTATTGACTTGGACCGGCGAATTGGGCAAAAGGAAACAACCAACTACCGTCGTGGCCTTGCGGTGGCTTTGTAGACTGTAAATCTTCGAATTTTGAAAGAACCCTAGCCACACAAGGAAGATGGAAGAACCCCTCAATGGGAATGGCAATGTCGATTCAGCATCAGCAAAAGTACAGACCGAAGAGGAGCCTGCCATCGGCCCCGGTCCGGCTCTTCGCTCTCGACCCAAACGCCCCCTTCAGTTTGAGCAGGCTTATCTTGATACCATCCCCTCTGCTAACATGTATTTCTTTCTTTCTTTATTTCTCTCTAGGTTCAGAGCTGTCCAAAATTTGTCTTCTCAAATTTTTCTGTTAATTATAGGGTATTTTGATTACTGATATGCAAAGCAATGGAAAATTTTGGTATTGGGATACTTTAGTTAGCTGAATTTGGATGAGAATTGATATGGGGTTGTGGGTTTTGGAAGTTACATTAGGGTTTTTTATGGTTACTGTGATGGGTATTATCCTAGTGAAATATGTAGTCGGCTTTATTGGATAGGAAGATGTTAAATTTTAAACTGGGAATGATACATATTGTCAGAAAAATTGGATGCTAGATGATGATTAATCCGTTCTTATTTTTCCTCTAACAGGTATGAGAAAAGTTACATGCACCGTGATGTGGTTACTCACGTTGCTGTGTCTTCTGCAGACTTTTTCATAACTGGGAGTGATGATGGTAAAATTCTAATCACTTTATCTCTTAAAATTGGTAACTTAGATTTTTAGATACTTGTCACTCTGGCACACCCTCGAGTCTGTTTTGTGTTTGTTGTGACTATCATTGACTGGTTAGATTATTGATATGTTGTTAAGACAGAATTGTTAGACTCTGTGTAGAATTTCTTTCCAAAATAGTAAAAACGTGTTTGAATAATTGTTCCTTGATAGTTTATTTATCTTGTTTTCTTTTGAGTTCAACAGTTGTAAGAGTAGGAGATGAACCATCAGCCGTTGGGATAATAATTGGTGCCTAAATCATTGAGCTATGCTGAAATTGGCTATTTGATTTGTTTTCTTATTCTGTATTTGTACAAATGCTCTTTTTTAAGCTATTATTATCGTTTTATGAACCAAGAGTGTTGTTGATGAAGAAGAGCAAACAACATCACATTAATTGATGAAAAGTTGAAAGGATGAGTAGATCAAAGTTGGATCCAATAACATCATATAGAAGAACAGAAGAGAGGACATTGGCTAAGTTCTTAGTTAATTGAATAGTGGTAATTTTCGCAATTTTCCTTTGTTTTTACATAAAAAAGTTTGGTTGTTAGCTGGCGGTAACTTAGATCTTGCAAGTTGGTTACCGACACCATTACGGCAACAAATAACCTATAAATGAGACCTTTAGGATGTAGTGATCATTATTTTTCAGTTTAACTTCTATAACGCCTTAAATTTTCTTCTTCTCTGTTCCCAATATGGCCTTGATTGGTTTCTCCCACAAAAGATCCAAGGCCTCCTGTCACAACCGATCTTCTGGTAATTTTTCTGAAGAAAAATTAGAAAATGTAAGTTCTTCTAGGGCAATGACATGACAGCTTTCTGGATTTTCTAGGAAGCTGATGCAAGTGAAACTTTTTTACAAGATTTATTTTCTCTTGCGTGTCTACATCCAGCTTTTATGCAATATTGTCTAGTGAACTCTTCTTTATTTTATGTTTACTGGAGAGTTTTATTCTTGGTATGTCTCTCTCTTTGGCTCTCAATTATTTTTTATTAGGAAACAAACTATTGTATTTACAAAAAGAGAGGATGCACAGGAAAGGAGAGACTGCATTTTGTCTTCATGTCTTTTCCTATTCCTCTCTTTTTAGTGCTGATTGTTATCACAATAAGTTAAACTACACAGCCTCTTTCTTTTCATTTATTAATAAAAAGTTTGTTTTTTTTTTCCCTGCTGTTTTTCTATGGAATAAAGAGGATAAATCATAACCACTCAACCCCAGAGAGTTGCTTCGTTATTCCACTGCAATAACTTAATGATTAATTCTTCTTCTTCTTTCTTTTCTCTCTCTCCCTGCCCCAACCCGATGCAGGGCATCTGAAGTTTTGGAAGAAAAAGCCTATTGGTATTGAGTTTGCCAAGCACTTCAGATCTCACCTTGGTCCTATTGAAGGCATAGCCGTGAGTTATTTTCATGCTTTTTGTTTCATGTTTCACATTCTATTTCAGAGTAATGATCTCCAACCATTGTCAGGCTCATAACTTGTTCCAGTTTTGCAGGTTAGCGTTGATGGTCTGCTTTGCTGTACAATATCAAATGATCATTCTGTAAAGATATATGATGTTGTTAATTATGATATGATGGTCATGATACGGCTTCCTTTTATTCCTGGTGCGGCTGAATGGGTCTATAAACAAGGAGATGTGAAAGCTAGGCTGGCTATCAGTGATCGAAACTCATCATTTGTGCACATATATGATGCACGATCTGGTTCAAATGAACCTATTGCCTCACGAGAGGTTAGATTGCTTCTTTAAGCATCAGTGAAATAACAGCCACTTTTTATTACACGTAGGGAGCACCTTTTCTTTCAGCAGATGACTCCCCAGTCCCAACTACTATTTTGTTTTATATTTCTTACAGGTACATTTGGGGCCAGTAAAGGTTATGAAGTATAATCATGTATTTGATTCAGTTATATCTGCTGATGCCAAGGGACTTATTGAATATTGGACTCCTGACTCACTCCAATTTCCTGAAAATGAGTGCGTTCTTTTACGTGGATTTTGATTTTTGATATTTTATGGAAACTACATGGTTTTTATTTTTATTTTTAATGTTTATGATATAAGAACATTTTATTGTGTACAATATATATTTTAGTTTAGTTATACATGATAGTCATGTGGTTATATGGGCGGCTATCAATTGTCCTTGAAAAGGTCCCCTTCATGGTAATATACTGAAGAGTTCATAGAAGCTGCTAGAAAATACAGAGCTTTGGCCTGAAAGAAAGTAGAATATGATGACCATAGGGAGTTTGATGGACTTCTTTCCTTCTGCATTTTACCACTACACTTCTCTGATTGACCTCCCTTTATCCATTACCTTTCTCTTTGTTCCTTGGTCATTTGCTTCCACCCACCACTCCTCAAGAAGGAAATAAAAGAAACAGAAAGCCATAATACCCCAAATATTACATCGAACACTAGGAACAATTACCCAAGATATGGTTGTGGCTGAGCTTGTGATTCTTATTTGAGGTCTAGCGCTTCCATGTATCAGTAGGAATCTGTGCTGGTTTTCAGCATGAAATGAAATGCTACTGTTGTTGCTGTTGATGGGACATATTATAGTTATGACAAAGGGGCTTGTAATCAATAGCAATCTACAGTATGATTTTTTTTTTTTTTTTTTTTTTACTTTGAGCAGCAGTCTCTTTTCATCTATTCAATGAAACGATCTGTTTCCTTGTCAAAATAATAATAATAATAAATAAATGAAGCATTTGTCTATGTTTCTTGTTTCAGGAAAAATGATGCATTTGTTTAGCTAAAGATTCATTTTGAGTTAAATAGGATCCTCTGCTCTATTAGTAGTAACTCCATGGCCACAGTTTTCTAATAGGTGTTTGTTTTTCCTTGTACCTTTTTGTTATTCCCAATGCTCTTTTAAAGCTTGAGCCGCATTAAGGCACAATGGATATTTGGGACTTAAGCGCAAGGTGCAAAAGAAGGAGCGAATATTTTTTTTCCTTTTTACCAGACAATATCTATAAAACAAACATAAAAAGTATAGATACATTTATATATACACAATACAAAACATTCATGGTAAGAAATGAGGTTTTAGGAAAGAAATATATATAAAAGATAAACAAGTGAAGAAAAAGTGAAGTGGATTGAAGGAGAAGAAGATCTAAGGAGAATTAACTGTTAATAATAACCCTAAACCTTCATTTAGGGTTAAAAAGTTGAAAAACAAAAAGAGAAAAAAAAGAAAAGCAATTGGAGGAAGGTGTGTTGAGCGCGTGTCTTGGTTGCACCTTCTCAATAGCGTCTCACTTCTTCAATGTGAGGCACTGCAGTTGTACCTTGCCTAGACGTGACTCTGCTTGACTTTCAAAACACTAGTTATTCCAGAATCCTTTTGTCTATTTTGTATCACATCTTTTTAGTTTCTCTCCCCTTTTATTATTTGAATGGAAAATCCATTGGTCGGGAGGATAGTTAACAACTTAATGGTTTTTATTCATTGTTAAAATTATGTGTTTTTGTCTTTTTGGATTCCATGTATATGTAATTGTATTCTGTCTGGCTTTTGCAGTGTCAATTTTAAATTAAAAAGTGACACCAATCTTTTCGAAATAGTGAAATGCAAAACAACTGTTTCTGCTATAGAGGTAACGTACATGTTTTAAGTCTGTATATATAAATCTCTATTCCCCTTAAATAGGTATTGTCAGGAATGTGCATGATGGGAATCGTTCTTTCATTATACTTCAGGTCAGCCCAGATGGTAAACAGTTTTCAATTACATCACCTGATCGGAGAATACGTGTATTTTGGTATCGCACGGGTAAACTAAGACGAGTTTATGATGAATCTCTAGAGGTAATATTAAGTTACAGTGAGCTTTTTTATAATAAGCTTGCTGTTATACATTTCTAATATTTTCAATATGTCATTCTTTAGGTTGCCCAAGATCTGCAAAGAAGTGATGCACCATTATACCGACTGGAAGCAATTGATTTTGGGAGGAGAATGGCTGTTGAGAAGGAAATTGAGAAGACAGAAAGTGCTCCACAACCAAATGCTGTGTTTGATGAGAGCTCTAATTTTCTTATC
Organism: Cucumis cinereus; assembly: GCA_037974625.1. Taxonomy (NCBI): domain Eukaryota; kingdom Viridiplantae; phylum Streptophyta; class Magnoliopsida; order Cucurbitales; family Cucurbitaceae; genus Cucumis; species Cucumis cinereus. The sequence goes on from JBBPDJ010000004.1 coordinate 4,644,031, forward strand.
TACGCGACTCTTCTTGGAATAAAAGTAAGATGCTAATGTTGGGTAAAGTAATGTCTGCAAATCTTTTACCACCTATTATCTTCTCAATTTTGCCTTCACATGAACTAGCTAATTACTTAAACAACTATGTGTCTATGTCAAAATACAAGTTCTCTTGATGATAGGGGACAGATGAATATGTATAAATTTGATCTCCTAAAAAGGTACCATTCTTTATTAGGTAGTAAACTTGCACACAAACAAGGTTGCTCGGATCCTGGGGAAGGTGGAGAACAATGATAGGTTCTTGAGAATTGCCCTATACCAAGGTGACAAGAGCAGTAAAAAGGTTCGAAAAATCCCCTCTGCTGCTGCAAATGCTAATGAGAGCAAGGAGCCTTTGACAGATCCCACTCTATTATGTTGTGCTTTCAAGAAACATCGAATATATTTATTCAGGTGAGTATTTTTCCTGGGACATATTAATAGAAACTTATGGTTGTTTCATAATATTGAAGGTTCACTGTTTTTTATTTTCTAGTTTTTCTTATTTATTTATTTATATTTAAGGAAGCATATCATTAAAATTTTAATAAATAGGCAAAAGTAAAGCTAAAAAGAAGGCCAAGACTAAAAGGGCGAAACAAATAGAAGCAATTATTTAAAACCTTGGCATGTTGGTAATCAGGGGAAGGTAAATGTCTTGAAAGGTGGATGAAAAAGTTCATGAGGAGGCTTTGAAGTGTGTTGCACTTCCAAACCTCCTCTCACTTATGATTTATGTTGATTTTCATTTTTCTGAAAGTGTGGAAGCAGTGTGTGCACTGTTGATACCTCGCCTAGTGGTAGGCTTAGTTTTCTCACTCTTGCATAGTGTGATCCAAATTATGTTCAGGTAGATTATTTGAGGAATCAGAAACTCAATTGTACTAAAGTTTGAGATATAAGTTGTAGAGCATGGTCAATCTAAAGTATGCCATGGGAAAAGGAGTAGTCGGTCATGCAAGGTATATGTTTATTTTATATCAAACATATTCTTGATTTCTCAAATCAAACATGAAAGGCATGATGCAAGTCTAATGTCACCCATATTGATGATATTTGCATGTCTTTGTCGTTGGTAGAAAGTTACTTGAAGATGTGTGTCTTATGAAAACTAAGAGTTAACCATCTGTTTTTTAGTCGATTCCTAAAACAGGACTCTATTAGAGATAATAAATCAATTTTGGTGGGGTCAGACTTAAAAAGAGGCCAAAATTTTCGGAGTAGTGCGATAGGTTTTTTAACTGATAAGTTCATGTGTTGGTAAGTGGTTTCAAATTTAGCCAAGTGTTGTCATAGCTTTTGTGAACTCCTATAGGGTGTAGACTGTTGAATCATTGATAAATTTTGGTTGTATTTTAATGAAAAGTTTTCCATTTCAAAAGAAAGCTAATATGAAATTATGAATCTATCTGGCATGTTTAAGACTTTGGATTGTCTTTCTAGTATGAGTAATAACTCAATACATGCAAGTAAAACTCTTATATATGTCTAAAGAAAGTCAAATACATGATATGTCCAATTCATAAGGATTTAAATAAGTATTTGGTAACGAAGCATGCACTCTAAGGATGATGATCTTAATATTGGGTGAATGCATATGTGGTCTGAGTTGGCCTAATCAATAACGTTACTGTTTTGTTATTTGCTCTTTGTATAACCCTTTTGTAATTAGAGCTTTGTCTTTATTTTCATTAATAAGGAATAATAGAGTTTGTTTCTTGTTCAAAAAAAAAAAAAAAAAAAAAAATCAATGATCAATGATCAACATTAAGTGGTTAGTTTTGGGATTGGAGCGCATTGGTATTGGAGTTCCCACACTTTTTGATTGACATTAATTGTGTGTTTGAATTCCTTCTTTATCAACGGTTGGTTGGGAAATACATTTTTCTTCTGATCCACCTTTAGTTTAATTAGCTTTTTAAGAAAAGAAACCATTACCTTCCACTTTTGATTCATGTTTTGTACTTCAATGAAAGTCAAGTGCTAGTAACTTTTTTCTCTCTCTAACTTCTCTCTCTCTCTAGCTTTTCTCTCAAAATGTAAGGAAATCTATGAGATGGAAAAGTTCAAAATAGATGGGAAGGTGTGTGGTTGGAAATTTGGGGAACGGTAGGAAGATCTAGATAGAGGAAAAGAATGGTTATAAATGGAGGATGTGGATGTGGGGGTGTGAGGAATGTGAGGTATTCTATCCTCATCAATGGTACCCTAAAAGGGCCGATTCAAGCTTTTAAAGGGTTAAGACATGGGGACCCCCTATGTCTCTTCCTGTTCTTACTTGTTGTGGATGTCTTGAGTCAGGTTACTTTCAACGGCGTGGAAGGAAACATTATTCATCCTTTTAGGATTGAAGGAATGAAGTGGCATTATCACATCTTCAATTTGCGATTGACACTGTTATTTTGTTCTGGGAAAGAGGAGACTTTCCTCATCCTTAATCATGTAGTGGTCTTCTTTATTTTTGGAATTAATACTGATTCTGTTAAGTTGCAGAGGTGGGGGGAGGTGTTTGATTGTGAGATTGGTTCCTTCTCTTCCTCTTACCTTGGGTTCCTCGGGTGGCAATCTGAGAGCTTTGACCTTTTGGGATTTGATTTGTGAGAAAATTTGTAAGATATTGTCGGTTTGGAAGAAAGGGTTTTTCTCCAAAGCTGGCAGATTAACTCTGATCAGGTTGGTGTTGAGTGGTATCCGTGTGTATTTTTTATCCCTTTTCTGGGCCCCTAGCTCGGTGTGCAAGAGCATTGAAAAATACATGAGAGGTTTTCTGTGGGAAGGGTGGACGAAGGACATGGCTTTCACCTAGTTAGTTGGGAGGCGGTGGGGCACCCTGTTAGTTAGGGGGTCTTGAGATGGGTAATTTAAGAATCCACAACAGAGCTTTGTTGGGCCAAGTGGCTTTGGCGCTTTGCCCTTGAAACCCTGTTAGTTATGGGGTTAAAGGCACACATCGCAATCCTCGGAAGGATATCTCTTTTGAGCTCCCAACCTTCTTTCGGTTTACTCGTTATTTTGTGGGGTATGGTAAGGATACATATTTTTGGGAGGATCATTGGGTGGGGGAGAGTTCCCTTTGCTCTTTATTTGCGTATCTTTATCATTTATCATCTTCCAAAGACTGCATGATATTGGATCTTTTGGTTGGGTCTGAGAATACCATGTCTTTTTCTTTTGGGTTTCGTCATAATTTGGCCAATAGGGAAATGGTGGAGGGCCCCTCTCTTCTTTTTTTGATTGAGGGGTGTAGCTTTAGGGAGGGAACGAGGGATGTTCGAGTTTGGAGTCCTAACCCGAGTCAGGCATATACGTGTAAATCCTTGTTCAGTTTGTTGTTGGATCCTTCCCCTTCTAGAGTCTATTCTTGACGTGGTCAGGAAAGTTAGGTTATTTATCTGGCAAGTCTTGCTTGGCCGGGTTAACACGACTGATAGGCTTGTTAGGAGGAGGGCTTCACTTGTTGGGCTTTTTTGTTGCTTGCTTTGTCGGAAGGCGGAGGAAGACCTTAATCACCTTTTTTGGGATTGTTAGCATGCTCGAGCCGTGTGGAGTTTTTTTATGTAGGAGTTTGGCGTTAGCTATGCCGGCCACTAGAGCATTCGTGCGACGATTGAGGAGATCCTCCTCCATTTGCTCTTTAGAGAGAAAGGGGTTTTTTATGGCTTGTCGGGTGTTCCATGGTAGGGAAATGGACCACAGTGAGGTTTGGTCCTTGATTAGATTTCACGTTTCCCTTTGGGTTTTGATTTTGAAGACTTTTTGTAACTATTCCATTGGTAACATTTTAATTGGTTGGTTTGGTTGCCTAGTGGTAAAAAGGTCAGTAACTAACCAAGAGGTCATGGGTTCAATCCATGGTGGCCACCTACCTAGGAATTAATTTCCTACGAGTTTCCTTGACACCCAAATGTTGTAGGGTCAGGCGGGTGTTCCGTGAGATTAGTCGAGGTGCGCGTAAGCTGGCCCGGACACTCACGGATACCAAAAAAAAAATTGGTTGGTTTGGTCCCCCTTCTTTTAGATGGGATGTTTTAGTGGGCTGGTCTTTTTATATGCCCTTGTATTCTTTCATTTCTCTCGATGAAAATTTTTATTTCTATAATTTTTTTTTTACTTCAATGATTTAATACTTTCCTTGTTTCAAGAGAAAATAAAAGGGAAAAATTACAATCCATATATACCTTGACCATGGAGAGATTTGCATTAGACAGTGTTTCTTGTTATTTTGATGGCAAATGCCCTCTTTCTATCCATATCTTTTCTCTGTCATGAGTGATGCTGTAAGGCCCCTAGGTAGGAAAATAGTGGATTATTAGTAGAATAATGCTATGGGTTTCAAGTGGGACATAATAGTAATTAGTTAGTAAGATGGTTAGGTTATGTTTGCTATAAATAGGAGGAGAGGGGAGTGGGGAAAGGTATGAAGAATTTTGTAGTGGGATTTCCTTGAGTGGGAAAGTGGGAGAGTCTAGCCCTCTCGAAAGGCTAGGAGTTACTTGTTCTTGTGATATCATAGCTTGCATTTCAATATATTTCCATATTTGATTGTTCTTGAGTTGTTTTCTGTTCTTGAGTATTTCTTGTTAGGTTAGGATCCTAACAGATGCTTTATAAATTTATATGCCTTTTCCTTTCTGACTTTTGATTTGAATTTGTTTTGTTTTTAAAGTCGAAGAGAGCCAGAGGAACCAGAAGATGCAACAAAGGGAAGAGATGTATTTAATGAGAAGCCTCCAGCTGATGAATTGTTGGCGGTATCAGATATTGGCAAGTCAGTTACAACATCTCTTCCTGATAATGTGGTAAGTGTCCTTTTTCTTCTGTCTCTGCAGTCTGCATTTAAGTATTCTTGTGGCAGAATTTAAACCCTGTTCAAAAGGGTTCTTAGAACAAGTTCTTGTTTAATCCTCTTTCTACTATATTTATTTTTTAAAAATAAATTTAAATTTAACTGTTATTAAAAGGAAATAAAGCTTTTTCATATATAAAGTTGTAAATTAACAGGAAAAAGAAAAGGTTAGGATTCACCTTTAGGTGCATACCTATACCTGGTTCCCAACTATTTTAACATTAGTGCCCAGTTTAATTTTCTAACGCACCATAATTACTTATTCGTCTATTTATAACTTCATTAGTTTGTTTCTGTTAGATAAAAAAATATATCTTTCTCTCTCTCTAATATAAAGCAAACAAATACATCTGATTCATGCTTCCTCAGATATTGCATACCACAATGGGAGACATCCATATGAGATTGTACCCCGAGGAGTGTCCCAAAACAGTGGAAAACTTTACAACGCACTGCAGGAATGGCTATTATGATAATCTTATCTTTCATCGGGTCATCAAAGGCTTCATGATACAGACAGGAGATCCTTTAGGAGATGGAACTGGTGGACAGTCTATTTGGGGAAGAGAGTTTGAAGATGAATTTCACAAAAGGTATATCAACTTTTTTTCATTTTTCCCGAACTACTTAAAGTGGTTTAATACATTTTGTGGTGGTGGTTCTGCTATCAATGATGATGTATTTGAGCAGGGTCTGCTGCCGATGCTTTTTTAATGCTTTTATTCTTCTGGAAAAAAAAGCATATTCTCCAGGGTTTATTTCTCCAATACTCACAAAAGCTAGCAATATTACTAGTTTTCTCCCTCAAACCTAACACTATGGACTACTCATTTCAAACCGATCTAGAGTAATTTAGACAATTACAAATTGGAGAATATAATTATCATCCTGATGCCTCTTTTTAGTTTTTTGATTGGATGAGAAGTCCCCATACAATCAAATAGGGACTTCTCACTATTTAATTTTATGATTTTTGAGGATTGGAGCTGCTGGTTACAGCATGCATATGAGCCTTATGGTTTGTGCATTTTGTATCTTTGCAGTTTGCGGCATGACCGGCCTTTCACGGTTTCAATGGCTAATGCAGGCCCAAACACAAATGGGTCTCAGTTTTTTATCACAACTGTAGCCACTCCATGGCTGGACAACAAGCATACAGTGTTTGGAAGAGTTATTAAAGGCATGGATGTTGTGCAGGTATGGTTTTGTTCATTCTTTCTATTTGGTACATTTTTGAGTTTTAATTATAAATTCTTTAAATATATGTGCATCCTTCTGCAACTCTCAAATGTTAGTTGGATTATCTTGAATGACATTGCATAACTTTGGTATTATGGCTTGTTAGAAATGAATTAATGTAAACCAGGGACGCAATATTGACACTTTTGCTGATAATTCAATGACTAAGTATATGGGCTGTAACTTAATGATATTGACAATTTCACTGAATTAGATTTTAGGGATTTCAAGCATGTTACGTTAGATCAGGAGCAAGATATTTGATGTGGTCGCTGTTTGTGCTTTTGTTTATCTTTTATATTATTCGTGTTTGTGGCCTGAATCTCTTTATTTACAATTGGTGAGAACTAGAACTAAGAATTTTGTTAAATTCTTATATATTTAAACAGACAATTGAGAAAGTGAAAACAGACAAGGCAGACAAGCCATATCAAGATGTGAAAATTTTAAATGTATCTGTCCCGAAGCCTTGAAGTTCCATTCTTGAGATTGTCTTGTCAACATGGTTGTTAAGCTCATGCTCAGGACTCTACCTCGGCAGTTGTTGTATTCAGGTAAATATACACACACACACACACAAACAGATAACTATCTATATATATGTGGGTCCATGTTCTTTCACCTAGCTTTGATGTCTAGAATGAATTGCTCTGTAAAACTCCATGGTTTCAATTTTAGTGGCTCTTTAATCTCAAAGAACTAATGCTGATGGTCAGTTTTGGTTTGATGGAGAAGGCGGACAAGCCATATATTATATATCTTTTTGGCCTTTTTAAGCTTCAACAGCGCAATTGTGTATAGTTATAAGCTTTGGGATGCTATCTAGATAGAAATACTTGGGAGTTAGGTCCATTTGATATCAATTTCGTTTTTAACACCTGTTTGGATGGACTTTGTAAGTAAGTGCTTAAAAGAATTTTCCTTTTTTTGTTGCACTTAAACATACATTTAAGCCCCTTGAAAGTCGATCCAAATTTTGGGACTTAGTTGTCTAGTTTATGCTTGTTTCCTCCAAATTTGTTTACTACTAGTTCTTCCTTGAAATGTTTGAATTCTTAGTCAAATTCTAAAAACAAATACAGGTTTTAAAAATAACTTTTACGAAAGTAGACAACAAAACAAAGAATTAAAGAAACATTGGAGAAAGTAGTGCTTACAAGTTTCACCGTCGTTTGGTCTCGATTATTGATACATCTTCACACGTTTTTATGAATGGAAAAGACTTGAGAATACATTATCCTGCAGCTGCAGGTTCATTCCAGATGCGTATAACGCTCAACTACAGATTTTGGCAACTTGAAACACTTGAATGTTGCAGCAAAGAGTAATTTAAAGAGTGGCATACGATTGGTTTTAGTCCCGACCAGATCTCTCGCCCAAAGAACTAAGTCATTTTCATGAACAAGTTACTTGGTATTGTACTCATTGTTCATATCATTCACTCGTAACCCTTGAGCCTAATTGTAGATTAGTTTATTATTGTTGTTTTCCCCTTTTATCTTTTCAAAAAATATGTAAAATTGCTTTTCTTTTCTTTGTATTATTTAGTAGAAGATTTATGTGAGATGAAGTAGGAGGATATAATGAATTCTTAGTCTGCCGTTGCTGTTTCCCAGGATGTCGTTCACAAAAAGTGGACTGTTATCTTCTGATTTCAGATTTGCAGCCTCTGCTTATTTTTATAATGATATATATTTCTTAGAGTAGCAAGAATGGAATGAATTTAGGCGTTAGTAAATTTGAAGTGTTCAAATACTGTTTAAGGGAATTTGAAGTGTTTAATTTGAAGCGTTCAAATCTGTACTCTGTACTATCTAAAGGTACTATCTAAAAGGGCTAAGGGGAAGAAACATTCATTTTCTTCTTTTTTCGTTTGTTTCTTTTAGTGATTGGTTATGGGTTATTCTATGTAATTTTACAGTAGTTTTTTTTAAAAATTATCATTATCCACTATTATTCAGCGTCAAATGATAAATGGAAGAAAGTTCTTCAAAAAAATTAATAGAATTAATAGATTTTGATATATACAGGTAGGAAACAATTTTTTTTTTATTTTTTTATTTTTAAATTTTTTTATAGATTTTGATATATTCATGTTTAAATTTAAAAAATACCAATAGATAAAACATTGTGATTGATGGTTTAGTGAAATGAAAATTTAAAAACAGAATATGAACATGAGAGACTAATTTTTATAGTTTCTCAACTTTGGTCTATTTTTCGATAGTTATAGCACTGGTCGATTTTCGTACTGTTTCTGTGCGAACGTTAGTCCTACCTTAAGTAGCACTCTTCGCGACTTATATACTACATGTAAATGTGTTAGAGATATGTTTAGGGTCATGTATGCGTGTTTCAGAGTCGAGAGTCCTTGAATTACGGGGTGTAGGACGAAAATACCGAAGAAAATCGTTGGAGGTTACTTTAGACCCAAAGTAGAAATATAGTTTAGAACGTCTGTTTTTGTTTGCGTTTGTCCTACCTCAAGTAGCACTCTTTGGAACCTAACTACATGCAAATGTGTTAGAGATAGGTTTAGGGTCATGTATGCGTGTTTCAGAGTCGAGAGTCCTTGAATTACGGGGCGTAGGACGGAAAATACCAAATGGAAATCGTTGGAGGTCAGTTTGGAGCCTAAGCAGAAACTGAGTCTAAGACGTTTTGATTAATTATTTTTTGGAAAAATTTCAACATTCCTTAAAATGAGTCCGTTTTATACCTAGAAATACATTTTTTAAGAAGTTCAAAGTCGTTTGAAAATAAAAGACTAAATTGAAATAAAATCCAAACTAGATTGGAACAAAATTATCAACCTAAATGATTAAGCAATTCCCATAGAAGTTGACAACACTTATTACTGTTAATTGTGGTAAATTACTAATGAAATGAGGTTTTTAGAGAAACATAATCTTGTGAAGTTGCATTTCAGTTTAAGAAGATATTTATGGCAATGAAGTTCACCCAAAAGTCATGACCTAACACGTCACATTACGAGGTTCGATGAATTTTTGTTTTCAATTTCAAAATTTAGGATATATTAACAAATTTTTTTAATATTTGTAATTCCGTCGTTAATTTGAGAAATGATATGGAACCAATATTCATCTCTTCTACCTGTATGCACCTCTTTTACCATTGGTTTCTTTTTTTTTTCCCTTAACATTTGAACTTTATTAGTATTTTTGTTCTATTTCTATTTCTAATTTTACATGAATGGGATGGTGAAGAGAAGAGTATGTATTAATTTTTTTTCTCAGTATAAGTCCAGGGGAGCTCGAACCCACTATCAACTTTATGCTCTCTATATAATAATAATAAATAATAATAATAATAATAAAAATAAATAATAATAACAAAGTTTTGATATGGAAGCAATTAGAGTCCAAAACTAAAGCTACACCCAATTCAAAGTTCACCACCTTTTCTAATTACAAGCTGCCTACTTACGAGTCATTTAAGTTTTGAGATTAAATTAACTTTTCAATTTTTAATTTTAATTCATACAAACTTAGCATTACATGGAATTCTTCTATATATGAAAATCCAGATTTAAAATTGATTTCATTTAAATGAATGTTATTTGTCAATAATTTGTGGTTAGTTTTAGATTATTAGATTAGATATTTGGTTAGTTATTAGTAGATTTGATTCGGTTAGTTTGGATTTTTTTTATAATTAAAAGAGTTTAAATATAAATAAATACAATTTTTTTAGTTAAAAATATAAAGAATAAATGGAGAATTAGTTAAAAATATAGATATAAAATAATTAGAAAATACACGAGAATTGAAGTTAGTAAAATAAAGTAAATAACGACTTAAACAGTAATGTAACTGATTTAAACTACCGTAACTAACTTCTTGTCATTTAATTTAGGAATTAAAAAAAATTAAGAAATTCAAAAAATTTTGGCTATAAATAGAGTTTTCCCTCCACCCGTTTTTCGTCAGCGCAAAGATTTAGTGATTTCTAGAAACCAAAAACTCCGAAGAAAAATCCCATCGTTCCAAAGGAAAAATCTTCTCCCAATGTCTGCCGCCGCCTCTTCCTCTTCCTCTCAACCACAACCTCCTTATTCTCAGCGACAGATGATCCACAAATTCATCGATGCTTTGCGCGAACAGGTGAATTTTTAATCATCATCTTCATTCTCTGTTTTTTCAATTTTCTTCAGTTCTGATTCGTTTCTTTCTAGGGATTTCTTGATGATGAATTCAATAACCGGAGAACTGTCCCTGGGAATCAAGATTCCTTGGTAGCATTCTGCGTCGAGTCCGAACCTAAGCTCGAAATCATTCAGAGAGCTCTGTAATAATTCAAAATCCCTAACACAGTTCTTGTTTGTATTTATAACTTAATTACTTTGTTCTTTCTATTTTTCTTGTTCTGAATCGGCTTTGATTCTTTTAGGGAAGGTGAGCATGTGGATTTTCGTACTGCGATTAGCACCTCAGAAATGATCAGATCTGCCGCGGAAAGGTAATTCTGCTCAATTCTATTTCAAATTTCTTGTTTCTGTTTCGTTTTTAAAAGTGAATTTTACGTATTATAATTATGATCTGATCATCGAACAGAGTGGGTGTACGTCGAGTAGCAAGTGCTTGTATTGCATTACAAGAGCAATGCAATAACGCTAATGTTGCTAGGTAATTAAGTGTGTTAATTTGTTTAATTAATTCTTTAAACAATTCGATGATGATTATTCTTAATCTTATTATCATTATTATTACTTGTTCTTTGTCAGTTCAAAAGAAGCTTTCAAGAAAGTCTCCTGGGAATACTACGTTATCCGTGATGCTTTCCACCACATTCTTCAAGTAATTTTATTTCCCCATTTTTTCTTTAATTAATATCAATAATTTCTTCTAATTTTACAAACATTTTAACGTAATTTTTTTTTTTGATTTAACAGGCTGAGAAAACAGTGGAGGTTTAAGAGGAGATTAATGAAGGATAAAGCAAGATTTAGTGAATAAATAAAGAGCTTGTTTAGTTAGTTTCATTTTTTTTTTTTTTTTGGTTTAGTAATATTTTCTTTTAAACAAGCAAACATATGTACTCTACAAGAATATTAAAAGAAATGGGTTTGGAAATCTTAGAAATTTCTTTCATTCTATTCTATTATATGTCTCTTTCTTGGTTCATTTTTATAGTTAATCTTGCAACTAAAATTGGTATTAAGTGTTCAAAATTTTCATCTTCTATCATCATACTTACACATAATTATTGGGTTTTGTTTTTCAATAATGGTAAATATGTATATATATATATATATATATATATATATATTAGCTTTATTTAACATTTTACGAGTTTGATTTATAAATTCCATATTTATAAGAGAAGAGAGAAGAAGGTGAAGGAAATTAGCAGTGTAAAAGAGGGTTTGAATTGATTTGAACAAATTAATTTTGAGTTATTCGATTAAAGGAATAATAGTGAAAGTAATTAACTAAATTACTTGAAAACTAAATAATCTAAAAAAAAAAAAATAGAAATTTCAGGTCTAGAGGGGGCTGAATCATACGCAGTGAAAGCCCCAGTACTGTATCATACAAATGATTTGACCTTAAAATTTCTGAACGTCTCTGCTTATGGATCATTTACTGATCAATCAGTTACTTTAGGGTTGTGGAGAATATGGTGATCAAAGTGGGTAAATTTAGAGACATGTTCAAAAGTACTAAAATAGCAAAATAACCAAAATATTTATATTAAGATTCTATCAACGTCTCTATCAATGATAGAGTATAGAATATGAAGTCTATGAGTGTTTATTCAATGATAAAATCTAAAATTAGAGTAAAATTTGTAATATTTGTTATTCTTTTCTTGATTATTATTATTATTATTAATATTATTTTAGAGATAATTTTCTTGATTATTATTTTATAATAATGATTAGTACATGGTTAGACAAAATGAAAAGAATTAGGTTAGAAAAATGTGTATAGGTTAAGGAAACACAAAAGAGGGAGGCAATTGGAGTAAGAGAAAAGACAGTGAAATATTAAATAAATAAATTTAGAATAATAAACAACGACTTCAAATGAATCAATGCTTAGAAATGAAGTTGTTTACTAAATATTTGTTGATCCAGACAGGTGTTATTGCCCTTTCTAAGTCAACCCCATTTATCTTAAACTTATTATACAAAGTTGGAAAATTGTTGTTAATTAATTTAATTAGGTTTAAAACCCTTTTTTTTTTTATTTATTTCTTTTATCTTTTAAACCCTAAACCCCATTTATGTCTTTTAAAAAAACTAGATGGCATTAGTAATTATATTGTAATTTTATTCTTAAAAGTTATTTTAAATGTATTTTACACTCAAAAGAATAGTACGAGTATTTGATTCTCACAATGTATTTTGGTTCCTTATAAATTTGAATTATGGTTTAAAAATAAATAAAAAATATATAAAAAAAATACAACAATTGGGTTTTTAAAATAGACCAAACTCTAAAGAAGTTAAAAAGTTGACGTACCATAAATCATTCAAATGAAAAAAAAGAGAACATCATTATTTCTTTAGCTTAACAATAAGTTTCTAAACAAATTCATTAAATAGAATTAATAAATATACCTTAAAAAAATAAGAACTTTTGTATATATTGCAATACAATAATACTCAATTTTTTTTTTTTAAAATTAGAAACGATTAAAAATTGTATGGCCATCGAATTAATTGAATAATATGGTCTAAATTATAAAATAAAACTAATTGTTATATTAAAATTATAGTAATTAAATGATTAACATATACCTAAATTAGTTGATTCAATTTGAAAGAAAAAAGATCAATAGTTTTTGTTTAGCAATTGCATATTAAAATATGCAAATATTATAGGGTTTAGGGTCCGAATACAAAGTGTTTATTTCTTAAATTCTTAAAAGCTAATTATTTTTTTATAGTTGCCATTAGTTTACCTTTAATTAAGAGCAACGTTAAGAGGTAGAAAAAATAAAAGGGATAGTTGCAAATATAGCAATTAGATGCAAAATATTAGCATATATAACAACAATTTAAAAAAATTGTAAATACAGTAAAATCTGTAAAAACTTGTAATCTATCACTGTAAATAGATCATGTTGCAAATATTGGTCTATTCCTAATAGACCATGAAAATCTATCATCGATAAAAGTCTATCACTGATAGATTTTATTATGTTTGCAATTTTTTTTTAAAAAATGTTTCTATATACTTCATTATTATTCCTGAAATTGCTACTCATTATAATTACACAAAAATATATGAACACTTGCGGATATTAATGATTTTATAAAATTGAAAATATAGAAAAAAATTAATTTTCATTTTTTATTATTCTAATTTTCATATCTAATATCCTTTCTATTACTATATTAGTCCATTCATATGCCTTTTTTTAGAAAGTATATGCTAATTATAAACTTTGATTTTAATTGTGTAACTGCGGAAGCTTTTCTAACATGGAGTCATTTTCATTCAATTAGTTTGATTTTTGTTTCAAAGTTACTTTTTTTTTTCAATCTTATATTATAAATTAATTTGTTATATTATCAAAATTTAATATAATTTTGATGGCATGTAAGTTATATTTAATTTTGTATATCAATGGTAGAATGTACATATACTTCATATGCGGTATATGAGTAGATTGATATACGTGATTAAAGAGAGAAAAGAAAGTATATGAATGATATTATTGATATATAAACTAGGAAATAGATTCAAAATGCTTACTAAAGTATAACATTGGTATTTTAATTTTAGATTAGTACTAATTCAAAATGTTTGGATAAGTATATTAATAATTATATCATTAATTTGTTTGAAATGCCATATTAAGTATTACATTGGTATCATGTTAGCACCCATCCAAATTTTATTTAAAATTTAATAGTGGTGTGTCATTATTATATTTTTTCAAATATATCATTAGTGTGAATAGTATATCGATTACATTAATTCTAAATCAAAATCCAAGTTTAATATTAGTGTATCAGTAGTATATCAACTGTAATCCAAAACTCATTTCAAGTATCATATTAGTGTATCATTTAGTATATCGGTATTTCTTAAAAATACATTTGTTTTAAGTACATCTTTATTAGCTATCTATAATTTAATTTCAAGGGTGACATTGGCATATCAACGTTAATTCAATATTAATACCAACGTAACAAATTTAACTATAATAAGTTGACGACGATGTACTAGAAAAACAATAGTATCACACAAATGAATAATGATTCAAACCAAGTTCATCATCAAATATAAAATATATTAGCTAATTGGTATGCAAAAGATTAATTATGTCAAATATATATACTGCCTTGTTATATCTAATCATACACCAAAAGCGAGTAAAATTGAAATAATAAACAATAGAAATGGGATGTAATTGTTTGTTGTTGCTATATTTGGAAATTTCAATAATAAATTTAGCATTTTTTTTTTAAATTTTTGTTTTCGTATTTTTGCAAGTACCCTCTAATAAATATATAATACATGACTTTGAGTATATGATAAAATACGATGCATCCGGTAGGTTTAGCGCTGGAATCCAAAAAACTAAGATAAAGAAAGCTTCAAATTGTCCTATACTCCTATTTGTATTATAGTCTTTGCAAGGTTTGACCTATCTATGTATATGTATATATATATATATATATATGTATATGTAGTTAATAAACAGTGTTACCTAATTCTAATATTGATAGGAATATCTCTATTAGTTAATAGGTTGGGTTAGAATATCGTGGCACGAAGAAACTATCATCTCTTAAATCGATAAAATTATTGTTCTATTTTCATTTAAATGAGAGTTTGTGTAAAGATGAGTATAGTTCAATTGGTATAGTACTCGTATATAGTGAACTTCAAAGTTAACGGTTTGATTCCACCGTACATATGTTATCGAGAAGAGAGAAGAGTTTAGTTACGGTGACGACGATCATTCGTGAATAAGTTTCTAAGACTAAAAAAAAAAGTCCAATTTAAACTTAAGAAATGATATTTAATTAACCTCTCACTCAGATACAACCTTTTTCCATGGCGGCAATTTGGAGCAAAGAGCTTCAATATTTTTTTATTTGTGCAAAGCAAAGAGCATTGTTAAGTTAGATTGACTTTTGGGAAATTGGGCGGCCATGTGAATGGTTTATGAATTAAATATCAAGTAAAGTTTACAATTCAATGGCTTCTGGACCTCAACCCAAATACCTAAATTTGAGGCCAAACTACTTGGATGAACTTACTATAAAAGAGATGTATTTTCATGCATTTTCTACAAATAACACAAATTTGACAACTTAGAAAATCATCTTCCAATATGGCAAGAATTGCCATATTCCTTTTCTTCTTCTTTCTCTTCCTCTCAGCTGTGGTTGAGGCAGCTCCAAAGGCCAAGAAAGTTAAATGCAAAGACAAGAAATTTCCTCAATGTTACAAATCCGAACATTACTGTCCCGCCGATTGCCTTCGAACTTGTGTTGTAGACTGTTCGTCTTGCCAACCCGTTTGCACTCCACCTCCCCCTCCCCCACCATCGCCTCCTCCACCACCACCGAAACCACGCAAGCTCAAATCTCCACCCCCACCGTACATTTACTCTTCGCCACCTCCTCCACCCCCACGCATTTACTCTTCCCCACCACCACCTCCTCCCTATATTTACTCTTCTCCCCCACCACCTCCGCCAGCTACTGTGAAGCCTTCACCTCCACTTCCTCCAACTCCGACACCTCCGTCATCTCCACCACCGTCGTCTGAGGCGTCTGGGCAGAAAAAGGTTAGGTGCAAGAACAGGGGGTATCCACATTGCTATGGCATGGAGCTAAGTTGTCCAAGTGATTGTCCTAGCCAATGTGAGGTTGATTGTGTTACTTGCAGTCCCGTGTGTAGTAAGTTCCTCGCACATTTATATAAGTTTATAAAGTCTAGTCCATTTGTTGAAACTTATGTTCAACATAATTTTCAAATATTTGATCCGTTAGTTCCATTTAATAATCATTTATTTGGTTTTTGAAATTTGATCCTTGTGGTTTTCATATTTACTAGGAATACATTTCATTTCTTAGAATTTTATAAAACAAAAACAATATTTTGATAAAATACAATTACTTTTTTGAGTTTTCAATTTTGACTTTGATTTTAACAATACTTCAAAAGTGTGTGGACAACATAACATGACTCAATAGCAGATAGAAAATACGATGCTTAATTTTCAAAAACAGAAAATAAAAAATTAAATAATTTTCAAATGGATTGTAGTTTTTAATTTTTGGGTTTTAAAAATTAACTACTTCCCATAATTGATAACTAACATTATAAATAGTATTTTTCTCAGAAGTTTCCATGTTTTGCTATTCTATTTCTATTAATATTTTGAAAAGCCATGCATAAATATTTGAAAATGAAATAAAAGTTTTTTCAAAAACTTATTTTTTTTCTTAGAATTTAACTTAGAATGGGTGTTAACTTTATATTTAATTTTTTTTAATATAGTAAAATAAATTAAAATATTTATAAACATAGCAAAATATCATAATATATATATGTACCATAACCTGTGATATAGCTATATTTGTAACTTTTTCAGTAATTTTGTGTCTTGGAGATATTAGCAGAGGAGAGCGAAATTAATTATTAGAGCCTAACCACATGCCAAAAGAAAAAAAAAAAAGAAAAAAAAAAAAAATATATATATATATATATATATATATAAACATATGAGCATTGTTTTTTCTTAATAAATATTCCTTAATTATGTACACACAGATTGCAATCGTCCGGGCGCAGTGTGCCAAGACCCAAAATTCATTGGGGGAGATGGAATCACCTTCTACTTCCATGGCAAAAAAGAAAAAGATTTCTGCATCGTCACCGACTCGAACCTCCACATCAACGCTCACTTCATCGGCCGACGCAACACCGACATGAAGAGGGACTTCACTTGGGTCCAATCTCTTGGCATCCTCTTCGACTCTCACAAGCTTTTCATTAGTGCACGAAAAACCTCGACTTGGGATGACGCCAACGACCGCCTCTACCTTTCCCTCAACGACGAAACAATCCTCCTCCCTAACCAGGAGGGTGCATCCTGGAGTAATTCAACCTCAGACGAGGGGATTACCATAACCAGAAGTAGAAACACGAACGCAGTTGAGATCGAAGTCCCTGGGAACTTCAAAATCAAAGCAGTTGTGGTTCCTATAACGGAAAAGGAATCAATGATCCACAAGTATGGGATTACACAAGAGGATTGCTTTGCACATTTGGACTTGAGTTTCAAGTTCTATGCATTGAGTGGGAATGTGAGTGGGGTTTTGGGGCAAACTTATGGGAAGAACTATGTGAGTAGGGCTAAAATGGGAGTGGCAATGCCTGTTTTGGGTGGGGATAAGGAGTTTGCTTCTTCAAGTATTTTTGCTACTGACTGTGAAGTTTCACGTTTCAGTAGGGAGTTGGATGGAAAAGAGAGCTCTTTGGAGGCTGCAGCCTATGCTAATATGAGCTGTGGTAGTGACATGGATGGCCAAGGAGTTGTTTGCAAAAGATAAGTTTGATTGCCATACTATTCAAACCATATGAAGAAATAAATTATTTATGTTTGTTATACGTTAAAAATTGTTTTGGAAAATAAATGTGGAAGTTTGTAATGTGAAAAAGGTGTTTGATTATTTGTTTTTATATGAAAAAAAAAAGGATGTAAAAGGTTTTTGATTTTATATGCTAATTATATATGATATTTGAAAATTATTTATCATTTCTCCCTCTAAGACTCTCTTATGTTTTGCTTTTATATGTATGGATATGATATTGTTATGGGCAATAATTTTGGACAACAAGAATAAATGAATAAATCCAAGACATAAGGAGAAAAAAAAAAAAAGAAAAAGAAATTGAACCTTGGGCTGGGATAAGAACAGTTGTGTCTTTGGACCAACCCACCCGACCATGGTTTTCATCATCGACCAGAGTGGCTGAGTACCCCAATGAACTCACGAGGTGTGGGCTAGTTGGGGGTCTTTTGAGCCAATCAATCTCTTGAGTCATCTTCAACCTCTCAGGTCAGCCACCTCTTATAAAAGTTAAATTAACATGTTAGCAAAAGAGAATTCAACTAAAACACTCTAAATTTCAAGAATTTTGAGGATTAAACATAATTTGGAGAAAAAAATGAGCTTTTGAACACTTACCTTTGAAGTTCAAAATTCTCCCTCAATTCTTGATGAAATTGGATGAAATCAAATTGTGAACAACCACAAAAATCTTTTTACTATCCTTAAGGCTTAGAACTTGAGTGAACAACTACAAAAGTTTTTCTTTTTAACTCCTTTGCAATCTTGATGCTCGTGGATTGTTTCTCCTTCCTCTTTTCCTTGGGAATAGACACATCTTCCACACGTTGTAAAGTTTTCCTAGTCGAATCTAAGTATAAACTTGTTTAAGCTTTGAGTTAAAGTCTTACTCTTTCGTGAAACAACCCTTTGACAAACGCGTAAATTATTCATGCATCCACTTACTAATTAAAGCAAGCATCCTTTCATGGCTTACATGCCACAAATACTCTATTCTACATGTAAATGATGTAATGAAATGTGATAGGTTTGTGCTTATTAAATAAGCACAAACCTATCACATTTCATTACATCATTTACATGTAGAATAGAGTATTTGTGGACACATCGAAAGAGTACTTCAAATAAAGGTAGTTAACTGCTCAAGAGAGTAAGTGACTGAGAACACGCTAAGCATAGATAGGAGATAACTTATAAATTCTTGAGCAGTTAACTTATAAATTTATAAGTTATTTCCTATCTGTGCTCAGCGTGTTCTCAGTCACTTACTCTCTTAAGCAGTTAACTACCTTTATTTGAAGTACTCTTTCGATGTGTTCAAACATTTTATTTTTACACAGGTAAAAAATAAAATAAAATGAAAGGGATCCATGCTTATTCTACTGGATTGAATCTAACTTCGTAACTCATTGATGAATTTAGCTACTCATATAAGAAATGATGACCAAAGATGTGGATGTGATGAAACTAGAAGTGGTCATATTGATAATACAAATTTGTTACACTATCAAATTATCTACTACAATCACTGAGTATAAGAGAAATAAAATAAAAAACAAAACAACGAAATTATAAACTATAGATCACAATTTCTTGTTCTCTAAGGTTGATCAGTCTCTGTAAGGCGTATGGGCTTGGGGTGAATGGATAGTAGAGGTGGTTTGAAATCTAGGCAGAATTTTGGCTTGAAGGTTGTCTGTGCATGTTCGTTTATATTTCTGGCTCTTTAATGAGGATATCTATAGACTTCCGACACTCATCGCTCACTACGCACGTTCCGTGTTTTTCGTCGGCTATTTTTACGCAAGTGGATCTCAACCACAATCTGAAAAAGATGCTCTGCATTTGGTTCTCGACGCTTAGTTCGCTTAGTTCAAGTACCTTATGTATTATGAATGCGCTTCTTAGAATTCTTGCTATGCTTCGAGTAGTTTCCTCTCTTAACTCTAGCATTTCTTCACATCATTGCCTCTAAGTATGCATTGGGAATTCTTGACAATTGCTTTTAGCCTAATTTCTCCTTCTTTTATCAAATCCTGCAATGAAAAATTCCAAAAAATCATAGTTTCCTAAACGTCAACGTATTGTAAACATATGAACGCATAGTAAGCACAATGTATAATCTTATAAGTATATTTGGTACGTTTCTTACTAGTTTTCCTAACTTCTCTATAATAAAGAAGACAATAACTTGTATTTCTACGAGTTATCAGATTTCTTTAAAAAGAGTTGCAAACATGAACTCATACTTATGCATCATCACTGAAGGCAGTGTTACAGTGTTAGATAATCTTGTTGACCCTACTTTATTCAATTCCTTTTTTCCTTCCCACTCACCGCAGACTGTTTACATAAGAATTGCAAACATTCACCACATCCACACAACCTTCAGTACTTATGGCATCATCAGTTTCCAGTCGCAATCATCACATCACATTCACCTCATCCCCATTATGACCATCGTCCATCAATCACCATCCTTTGTGAGTAGATATAGCCACCTTAGATTAGATATTAATTAATCGCCTAAGGTCATTTCTTGCATCCAAACATTCATTTCCGCAACAAGTCCTTGTGTTCGACTTTAGATTTTACCACGAAACTTTGTTTAGACTTACACTTGATTTTAGACAAAAAAAGAAAAAGAAAAAGAAAAAAGACTTGCATTCAGTTGACATTATCCATCAATCCATTACTTAGAGTAGGACTCAAGACTATTGCATTATCGTATATTTTCATCGCATGCAAATCTATGAACACATCATTTATATTTTAACAAACAATTGTTATGTATTTTTATTACTTTTAATAGATATTGAAGTGCAATTAAGATAAATTCAAATAGATTACTTTTTTGGAAAGCAAAGGTTAGGGAGGCTATGGCTCCATTATGGTTCGCACGATTTCCATGGCCTAAATTCACTCCACATTAACTTCACAAAGCTCTAGAAAAGCATAAAATTTAAAAAGAATTTGACCTAGTTTAAATGTATCCATTTTTACTCAAACATTCAATTTTATCAAATTGTACTTCAAATTGAAATAAATGTAATAATTTGAATCGATCATGATTTAACATGGTATCACAGTAAGTTAACTTATGAGATTTTGTGCTGATTTAGGACAATAATAACTGTCAATTTGATATGATCGTACGACTTTAAATTTGTTCCTAATGTTAGGTGAAATTTTTTGGTCTAATGCATTCGATGACTTACACAAAACATACATATAATATAAAATTTGAAACATTTGAGAGAAGAAAATTGTTAAAGAGTTAAACTTTTTGTTTAAATGTTTTAAGTTTGTGTATTCAATGGATAATTTTTTCATAGTAAAACTTTTTTTTTTGTTTGCTCAGAAACTTTATTTTATTGAAATTCATTAATTTATAAAAATTTTACACGATTTTTGTGTGTGTTAAAATTAGTGAAAGAATTAGGAGAGATTGAATCAATCTAAACTCAATTATGATCAAATTAAAAGTTTGAGTCCGAATTCATACAACCTAAGTTTAGCATCACAATTAATTTTTTTTTTCTCTAAAAAAAAAGAGAGTTTAATTGAACCTAAAAAGTGTAAATTGGCTTTTCAAAGGGTGATTGAATGCGAGGACAAAGTTGCCATTGTTCAACAAGTAGTTTCAAAATTTATTAGGAAATGATATTGGGAAATTAGTGTAAATAGTAAAATTGTTGAAAATATTTACAAAATATAGTAAGATTTTTTTATTTTGTAGATGATAGACCGATAGAAGTCAGTATCTAGTGATAGATATAAAAACTTGCAATATTTTATAAATATTTTGGTTCATTCTGCTATATTTAAAAATGTTAATATATATCAATATTTGTTTTGTATATTATCAGAAAATATATTTTCATCTTTGATTTGTATGTTTTTTTCATTTATGTATCGTTAGTATATATTTTAGATTTGAACAAAATTTAAATTGGATATATATTCACATCATTAGAGTGTGTTTGGGAGTGATTTTGCGATGGTTAAAATTATTTTTTCTCTTGCCAAAATTATTTTGTCCTTCAAATGCTGGTGTATGACATGAACTGATTTTTTTTAAAAAAATATAAAATAATTTCAAAAATGATTTTAGAAGAAATAGGTGATAGGTGATTTTTGTTTGGTGATTTTCGATTAAACACTCCCAAAGTGGTTAACTAAGTCAATTTTTGTGTAAAATATTGTTGGTTAGCCATTTGTGACATTTTTTAAAAATTTTAAATATTGGAACAAAAGATCACAAACATTGTTTTTCTTTCAATATCTTTATATAAACATATATCAACCGTGCATATAAGAATTTAACAACAAAATATATAGATTATTTAGTTTAATAATCATTTCGTAAATCGAAAGCACAACTACTGATTAGATAACTGAAAATTAATTTTTGGAGCCAAACATAAGGATTGAAAATCAATTCTAAATTTATGAAAATCACTTTTAAGAGTATGATACCAAACATAAATTTGATTGTTTAAAAATTAATTTTACAAAATCAATTGTACCTAAATCTCTTTTTCTAAAATCAATACCCGGACCATCACTTCCAAACACACCTTTAAAATTATATCATCTAATACTTCTCACTCGTGGGTTTGGAATATGTTGAATATCCAACAATTAGTACTAGAAATCAATATTAATTGCAGAAGTTTTTTACACAACATCTCCTTAAACCACTTAC
Organism: Cucumis cinereus; assembly: GCA_037974625.1. Classification (NCBI taxonomy): domain Eukaryota; kingdom Viridiplantae; phylum Streptophyta; class Magnoliopsida; order Cucurbitales; family Cucurbitaceae; genus Cucumis; species Cucumis cinereus. The sequence goes on from JBBPDJ010000004.1 coordinate 4,666,417, forward strand.
TCTGATATCATGTCAAGGGAATTGTTTCGTGCGACTCTCAATTTTAAAGACGTGAATAACCCAACCTAATTTTGGGTCCAACTTAAAATACACAGTGGCAATACATAAATAGAAAAAAAATATATAAATATTTATATATATTTCGTTTTACAACAAAAATTTAAATTAAATTGATTGTTTAGCTTAATTTTTGTGTTGGTACATCGTTTACAAGTCAATTCATTAATCTAATATATTATAAATGCTTGCGTGTATAGAAATTAAAGTAGGCAGTTTATGTAAAATTTACTTGTTATACACGCACACTTTAAAAAATCATGTAACTAAAATTTTAGAAATTGTAACGAGTAACAAAACTAATTTTATTAATTGCAAATTACGACATCAAGAGCTTAGCTCAATTGATACCTATATGTATTTGAGAACCATGAGGTCTCGAGTTCAAATCCTCATTCTTTTTTTACTTGAAAAAACCTTTAAAAAGAATTTGAAATTATGGATGTAAACGAGTATCACACACTGTCGAAGTAAAAATGGAAGTCACTATTATATTACAACTCTTAGGGGTAGCCTAAGCACGAGAAGGTGAGGGGATCTCACACTTAGAGGACCTCAAGTGATCTCACACTTAGAGAAGCCTCACATCTAGGTAGAGCTTAAGTGATCAGTGAGTTATATTAGTAGATTATCTTTCCTCGACACATTGCCCCCAAACGTAGGTGGTATATCGCCGAACTGGGTTACCAGCTTCTATATCTCTTTCTTTTTTACTTGTTGTTTATATCGCCGAACTGAGTTGCCAACTTCTATATCTCTTTCTATTTTACTTGTTGTTGGTATTTTACTTGTTGCAGCTGTTGTCTGTGCTTTCCATTCGATGTACGTGATTGTGTGATGAGTCAACTTAGTGATTTTTTCAAATATCAATAATAATTAGACAGCCATCACATTACATTTCACATAGTTAGCAACCAAATAACGATTATTATCAACTACCAATTAGACACCAATGAAACAGAAAATTAGTATCGTTAGTAATCAATATAAGATAACAGTAAGGTAATAATGAGATACAATCATATCAAATAATAATTCGTATCAAATAGTAATCAGACTGCAATCTGTATTATTTACAATTAAATGATAATCATAATAAAATAATAATAAGTATCAAAATAGTAAGCATACAATAATCGATATCATTAATAACTACCATCATCAAATAATAGTTAGACAACAATTAGTATCATTGACTTCATAATTAGGCAGTAACCCATTTTAGATATTAATCAAACAACAATTAGGTAACAATTGATATCATTGACAATGAGACAACAATCACATAACAATTGGTATAATTGATAATCAAATTACAATTTATATCAAGTAACAATCAAGCAAAAATCAGTATTATTAGCAATCAGATAATAATCGAACAACAATTAAATAGAAATTGGTATCATTGGCAATTATATTATATTGGTAATCAAATGACAATCAGATAATAATCTATAGGCAATTAAATACAATCACACATTTTTAATGAGTATTTCAACTAGGTTGGGCTTAAGCATTTTGTCATTTTTGCAAAACCATAAAACATTGTACATGAACCTAATCTTAATAAATATATTTGACATTTTTGCAAATGACCATTTCAAAAAATAGGGTAATTAATTCTGAAATTTTAAAAAGTGTTTAATAAATCTCTATATTTTAAATTGTTTGTCCAAAAAGTTTGTAAAACTTACAAATGTGTAATAAATCTCCCAACTTTCAATGGTATGTGCTATACTTAGGTCATATATTTAAAATTCATAGACCAGATAATTACAAAAATAAATTTTGTAATCAATAGATATAAAGTATGTATCTAAGACATTCGTGAATGATACGAGCCTATTAAACACGAATTTGAAAGTAAGATTGAAGAACTTATATTAAACAAAAAATGAAAATATTTAAACACTAAATTTCAAAGATTTATAATTATACTTCAAATCTCCAGTCAGTTTGTGACCACCAAAAGACCTTGAACCACTCATGGAGCTTTATTAATACTTTTACTTTCTGCAAAAATTCAAAGGAAAAACTAGGCAAACTTGGTGGAAGTTCACCTGTTAGAAAACAGACTCTTTTGTCATCTGCACACATTTCCAAACTCACATTATTGGCTTTTCTCTCATCAATATTTGCAACTTTTCTTCTTCATATATTTCTATTATTTATATCTCCGTCTCATGCCTTTTGTCTTCCAACTCACACACAACAAGTTTTTTTTCTCTTGGAAGCAATGATACAACAGTGAGATCAAATATTACTTCGGATTCTTATGGACTAGAAGTACGTCAGATTCAAGTTCACTACCATCTACTTCCTTTTTCCACTTCCATTAACACATGCTTCTCTAGTAATAGGTGGTTAAACAACAGTGCTAAGATTACATTCATGTGAGTCCTTGCAATCAAATGAGTTACTAGACAAAACATCATGTTCATGCATTGCCACAACATTATTACGCTTCTCTTTACTAGTGGTGGCATTAAAATTGATTTTGGATTTAGTGTACTTTGAAGATTTTCTTAGGAGTCGCCTTTCAATTTTGATGGCAACGTGCACCATTTCTTCTAAGTTCTCACAAGGTCGAATTTCTTCTCGATCGGCAAGCATATCAGCAATTTGCTTATTAAGTCCATTGTAGAATCGATCCATGGTAGTTTCCTCTTCCTCATATATGTTAACCTTCTCAAGTAGTAACAATAGCTCTTCATAGTAGCTGTTGACACTTTTGCTCCCTTGCTTCAAAGCTTGCAATTTGTAGAAACCCTCAGGAGCAAAACACTTTCTCATTAGCACCTTGATTTCTTCCCTGAGAGTTTTGCATGCATGATTTCCTCTTCTCCTCATTTTTCGATAATAAATACATCCACCATGTTAGTGCATATTCTTTAAATGTAGAAACAACAAGTTTTACCTTTTACTTTTCACTGTAATGATGATATTCAAATATGACATCAATTATCTCTTACCAAAAAGATGCACATCTGAGTCTGAAGATATTCCAAAGAATAACGGAAGCATGATTCGATGGACATAACTATTTCTCAAACTTCTTCTTTCTATATACATTACTTACAAAAATTTAGGTGTCCAAATGTTGATTCAGAGTTGCATGCCAACAACAAACCAAGCAAGAAAGCCTGTAAAGTGTTCAACTCAAGCAAAAATCAGTCAGATACAACAAAAATGAAAACTAGAAATCAAGAACCTAATGTTCGAGATTCAACAAACTGACAAAAACCAATTACAAAAATGATATTTTGAATTAAGAATCTAATATTTAAAATTAAAAAATTATGTAAGATGAACAAAAAAGCAAACTACTAGACAAAATAGCGAAAAAAAACAAAGAATTAAAAAAAAACAAAGAATTAAGAATAAAATCCAACAATACTAATTTTACCCAAAACCCAATTTAAAACGTCAACCAAATACCATTTAGAAGCTGTTAATTTCCTAATGAAAGTTAATTAGCTTCGAACCTATGAAAATTCAGCAGCTTAATTGACGTGTGACTACCGCAGGCCACTTCTTGATTTTTTTCTTTAAAAAAACTTTCAGTCGGCCACTTCTTGATTTCTTTTTTGGCGATTTACGAATTCTGCACTTTCTTCTTCTTCTTTTTTCTTTTCTTTTTCAAATTTTTTCAATTTCAATAACCGTTCATCTGGAAAACTATTTTCTTTCCTTTTCTTTTTTTTTCTTCCTTCCGATTACCTTACGACGACAGCACCGAAGTTTTTTTTTTTCTTTCTTCCTTTTCTTTTCTATTTCAATTCACGACATATTCAATTTTTTTTGTTTTTTTAAAATCAAATAAAAGCGAAACAAATTAAAAACAAGATTGAAACGAGAAAGCAATTAAACATATATCAAATCTACAACTTATGCTTTGATACCAAATCATATGAAAACTCTAAAATTTGTAAAATTAGGAACCCAATAGGCGAACCCTTAATAACAAATTCTAAAAGCTCCAAATCAATTTAACAAAAACCCAAGGAAAAAGATTATATTTGGATTTCCCTTTGATCGAAGACCAAGAGATAAGAAGAACTAGTTCCTCACTCAAGTTCGAACACTTCACAAGCAAGGTGATCAAACTCTAAATCAATAATTGCAAAAGATGACGATGAGACTCTGTCATCTATCAAAGATTTTTCATTCATAAAACCCTAAAACTTTAATTAGATGGCAAAACTTAAATAGCCTCTTAGATGGCAAAACTTAAATAGCCTCTCAATAAAAATCCTAATTGATTGTGAAAAGACTTACTTATCCATATTTAAATGTTATTAAATAGCATAAAACTGAAAAAATATTAAAATTACATTACAATTATTAAATAAAATCTAATTAATAATTTGATTCTTGGTCGGTTCATATCAGTCCCCATTTAAGTTGTTCATGTTTGTTACTTCCTGTACAACATTTGCTTCTATTTTCTTAAGAACCACACGAGTTTGATCGACTTTTTCACGACGATGACATACCACCTACATCTGACAATCACGTTTGATGTGCCCAAGCTTGCCACACCTAAAACATCCATTCAACCATCCCGTGGGCTGCCCTTCAACTTTAGAATCATTGCTGTTATTTGAAGAACAAGCAACTGTTCCCTTGTCTTTTGCATAAACAACTGCTTCCACCTCGAGATGAGATTGCTTGTTGTCAAGCATTTGTTTCATCAATGCTTCTTGATTTGAGAGCAAGTTTTCCAACTCTCAACAATTGAAAGTTGATTTACCCAACCTTATATCTAAGAAATAAATGGCATAAACTCCTTTTTCAGTTCATGAATAAGATAATTGTGCAAACGAGCATCACTAATCGGCTCCTCTTTGTCCAATTCTAAAATTTCAAAACACAAAGTCTTAGTTTTCAAAAAATATTCTGAAACCTTTTTTAGAAAATTCTCATCACAAAGTCATTCTCCACATATTGCAATCTTGTTTGGTTCTTCTGAGTGAACAATCTTTCAAGTGTGTCCCAAACCTTTTTTAGAGAGTTCTCATCACAAACATGCCTGATATACTCCTTACAAATAAAAGTTCGATAAGCAAATAAAGCAGTGAAAGATCAGGATGAAGATGTGACGAAGGAGACTGAGTTTCTTTTCTTCTTTTCCTTTATAATTTGCTTTGTTTCGTTTTCTTTTAATAAAAATTCAGTTATTCTTTTATATGTATTTCATATTTTAATATTTTTTTTAACCTTAGTTAAAAAGAAAGAAAATACTTCTCACAAATGATTGACACGTCACCTTAAAATTGTTAATATTTTTCATCGTCAAATTTTAATATAAAAGTTACATACGGTAAGAAATAAAAAGCGATAGAAGTTAGATAGTTGCAGATATAACAATTAGCCCAAAGTATTAGTAATTATAATAGAATAAAAAAGAATTACCATACATATTAATATTTAGATTTAACTATAAGAGTCTTATATTAGTGATAGGAGTTTACTAACATAGATTTTGAGATTAAAAGTAAGACTTTTAATTACTTATAGCCAGATTCATATCAATTATAAGCTTCCATCACTGATAACAAAATTAATCAATGATAGGCGTTTATCACCGATATATATATCGTTGAAAGACTTGTATTAAAAATAGAGTCTATTATTGATACTCTATTATAAGTGACCCGATCAATGATATGGGGTATTGCCAGTAGACTCTACCAGTGGTATGAGGTATCATCAAAGACTATATCAATCATTAGAGTCTATAACTAGTGAAGGATTTCACATAGCATGTAGAAATCTGTCAATGATAACTAATGATGGATTTCATATAGCATATAGAAATCTATCAGTTATATAGAAGTCTATTTAATTGTTTTCTAGTTCTTATGGTTTCTTTTAAGAAAATAATCAAATTACTTTGAATATTTTATTGAGTTATCAATACAAAATTTGAGGAAGGAAGTGAGAAAAATGAGAAAGAAAAAAAAAAAAAATCGATAAGGATTAAAAAAATTGTTATATTTGTAATTCTTTAAAAATGTTCCTATACACTTGTTTACTAAACATAAAAGTGGTATGGATTACCATTGTCGTAGAAGTTATATAACTTTAGGGGATTAAAGCAAATTGTTTAACTAATGAACATTAGAAAAAAAAATTACTATTTTATCTTAAAGAAAAAATGGAAACAAATGGGGGTGTTGGAGCCCCAAGTTGAGGTGTAACATCCCAAATTTTTAAGGTAATTTGTAAATTTTTTTATTAATTATCTTATTAAATTGTTGGTAAAATAGTAATTAGAAGAGTGATATTAATTAGGATGTTTAATTTGAGTTTAAAGTTTGAGTTTAATTTTAATTGTTGAGGTTTGTTTGTTTGTGGTTGGTGAAAAGAAGAGAGATATTAATTAGAAGAGAAGGGGGATATATTTTTTTGAAAGAAAAGAAAAAGAAAAGAAAAGGAAATAAAATAATATATTATATTATTATTATATTTTCTTTCCCTTTTTAATTAATGAGGGAATTAGGGTTTTTGGCATCTCTTCATCTTCACCATCAAAGAGAAACCCTAGTTGCAGCCGCCGCTGCCGTCAACTCCACGCCGCCGCCGCCGTAAACTCCACGCCCCCGCCGCCGTCAACTCCACGCCGCCGCCGCTCCCCTCTGCTCGCACCCATCCGTCGTCGCAGCCGCGCGCCCAGCTGCAGTCACGCGATCGTGAAGCCAGTCGAACTCCGTTCGCAGCCGCGCCATCCGTTGCTCGCAGCCATCCTCCACGCCCAGCCAATGCTACCCTATCGCGGAACTCCATCGCCAGCGCGCCTCGTTGTCGTCCCTAGCGCCACAACCCAGATCTGCTTCCCAGCCATCTCAGCCGTGCCAGCCGACCTCCATCCGCCAAGTTCGACGCCGCCGCCTAGATCCGCGAGCCACGCTCCTCGTTTGAGCTGCGCCTAGACGCCCGCCGCCCCACAGCACGCCGGATGTGCAATCCACGTGTGCCGCTGCTTCCCTCGAGTCGGATCTGCTTTCCTCGAGCCGAGTCGAGCCGCCAAGCCAAGCCGAGCCGAGCCGTGTTCTGTCGTTTTCCGTCTCCGCTGTCACTGCTCTGTGTTGGTTTGTTGGTAAGGTTTGGGAAGATTTCAAATTGGGTTTTAGGGTGCCCAATGGAAATTTAA
>JBBPDJ010000004.1:4685145-4701886 GCA_037974625.1 Cucumis cinereus
CAAAATAAATAAAGAAAAAAAATACAATAAACATCCCAAAATCATAATTTACCCTAAAAATAATTTGGGATGTTACATCTTTGATGTTCATTCTTTTCTTGATGCTACTACAAGATCAATGAAGAACTAAAAGGTACTTCTTGAAAATGAGTTCTTAGTTTAATCTTTCTTGAGAATCTGCGTTTTAATTGCATATTAATCTCAATCTTTAATTGAATTTAAATCTTGATTTTGTGTGAGCTCTTGTTTTAATGACTTGATCAGTCATGAAAGCATGAATCTTGCATCTCAAAATACAGGCTTCCCCCGATTTATTGAAACGAGATACAATATAGAGATAGGCTCCCCCTATCTAGTTGAACACAAGCTTCTCCTGATTTAACACTTGAGATATACGATTAGAATTAGGCTCCCTCTAACTCTTTCGACTCTTGTAGTGAATGTTCTTCATGCAGTTAATGGCTGGACAGTCAACGACATATGCACACTTCCAACCACACAATGTATTTTATGTTTATCACAATAATACTTCGTTATGATGTCAGAGACATGAGAATCAACATAGCACATACAGTAGCGATCATGACAAAGCTTCTACCTCAAAAATACTTCATAACTTTATGAGATTCGAAAATGACTAACCAGTGCTCATATACATATGACCATCATCTCCATTATAAAGTTAATGACTGAGCAGTCAACTTTATTTCAAGAGTATGCATTATATGAATGGGGAAGTATTAAACTCCAATCTCATACCTTCATGATTGTCACTTGCTGCCTTTTGCATTTTATCTTCTAGTTGCTCAAAGAGTAATTCTCTTCCGTAAATAACACACGCACACACACACATATATATATGTATGTATATATGTATATATATATATATATATGATTTAAATATCTTAATATCTTTTGAATTATCTTCCATAATTCAATGAATCAAATCTTCAAGATTCTATATTTTGTGAAGATAAAATTTTGAGATAATTTGAAAAAACAATTATCCAGCCAACGATAATAACAAATTTCTTAAACATAATCATTCATATTTTATTTAAGAATTTATCTCTATTTCATACTTTGAAACATTAAAAAAAAAAAAAAAAATTTACAACATGTAAATGAAACATCTAAAACAAAGTAGAAACCCATAAAACTTGATGTCTTTCAACTCACTCCTTTAATAAATTACCACAAAAGTTGCATAAATTTGAGCTATATATATCCACCCACATTCTTCATACTTGGGAAATTTCCACACATAGCTTTTTTTGAGGGGTCAAATGAAATTTGACTTGGAAGCCAATATTTTTTGGTCTTATGCTTGTGTAAAATTACCCAAATATGCTTATTTCAATTTCTTAACCCCTTTTAATTTATAATGATCTTCTTCAATATCTTTTAATATCTTTCTACGGAATCTTCGTCTTCCTCGTCCCCCATGTTGTGACCGTCGACATCGTCACCGTCAAGTTGTTTCCAATCGATCATCCTCGTCTACAGAAAATAAAACAAAACAGTGAGAAAAATGAGAAAAATGCAAAGAGACCCAAATAATTTTTAAAAATAATTTTTTAGAAAATATAATCTTCTTAATTGTGATGTATAGGAACATTCTGATTCACTTTTTAGAAAAAAAAATTAAAAAGTTCCAATATCGAGCCGCATCGCATCAAAGAAGATGTTGTTGGAAGAACCGAGTTCACCTTCTCGTAGAGTTAATCTTGAAATTGAAAATCGAATATCGAGTAGCGTGCGTCGAGAAATCGAGTAGCATGCGTTGAGGATCGAGTGTCCAAAACTGAAGAAACTTAGTTTTCAAACATGTGATGAGCGTCAAGTAGCGATGAGCATGGAACGTGCGTAGCAAGGAGCGTGAAAAGCATGTGGCGTGCGTAGCGAGAAGTGTGCAACATGTTTTGTGCATAGCGATGTTCGTTTCTCCGTTAATCTTCTCTTTATGCAATATTATTCTTGTTGTCTTTACGCAATATTGGTAAAGGAGGGAGAGTTAAGAAATTAAAAGGAAGGGAGGTCGAGAAATTGAAGGAATAATTTAGGGATGAGAGTTGAGGAATAAAAGAAGGATATTTGGGTAATTTTACTCTATGATGGTGTAAGTAGAAGCCGAAAAACATTTGCTTTAAAAAGTGAGGCCAAATTTCATTTTACCCTAAAATATTAGGTCATCCGTACGAAAAACCCCAACTTTCAAGATTTGTTCAGACTACAAGCAGATCAAAATTGGACATTTCGATGTACATAGACCAAAATTAAATAATTATTAAATTACATGTACCAAAATGATATTTCAGCTTAAAAACTAATTGGACCTTAAGCTATTACAAAAATTAACATTACTGGGTTTATTGACAATCGAAGTTAAATTTATTTTCGTTCATTTTGATTTTTGTATTTTTAAAATGTTCATTTCGGTTCATATGTTTATAATTTTGGTTTATTTTAGGTCAATGTATTTCATAATATTCATTTTGGTCCTTGAAATTTTTAAAAAGTAAAAATTGTTTAGTCCCTTAATTTTCATTTATCTTTCATTTTTAAGGGAACAAAATTGTAACAATTTTTGAAAGTTCAAGAAACAAAATCAACAAAAATTGAAAATATAAAGGCTAATATAAACATTTTACGGTACAAGAACCAGAACCATTTTACAGTACAAGAACCAGAACGAGCAAAAATTAACATGTAGGAATCAAAATGAACATTTTAAAAGTACACAACAAGAATAAACCAAACTCAAAAGTATAAAGTTAAAAATAATTACTTAAACATTTCTTATCAATAAATGAAAAGTTGGTTTAGACGCATCTTGGACACCATGTGTACTCTTTATAATATTATCAAATTGTTCACTCATATTTTATCACAACATGGTAAATTTTATTTTATTTCTTGTGTACGTGATAGACAGTATGAGATATATAAGAATTGATCGATATCTATCTTTAAATGCCCCCAAGGAGATGTATAAAACTTAAAACCCAAACGAAAACATTTTCAAATGTCACATTCATTTCCCCATTGCTGAAAGCTGCAGCAAGAAGCTTCAACTGTATATATAAATATGCAAATATATATTTTGTTTCTGCCCAAAGTAAAGACCTTCGTCAAGTTTACAACAAAAAGTTGACTTGTTGGAAATAATTGGATGGCCATGTGAATTGTGATTTGCAAATTAAATATGAAGTAAAGTTGATGATTCATTGGCTCCCAAACCCAAATACCTAAATTTAAGGCCACACATCTTGGAGAAATTCACTATAAGAGGAAGAGTTACTTTCATGTATTTTCCAAACAATAACACAAAATTTGAAAACTAATTAAATCAGTGTAGCTTCCAATATGGCAAGAATTGCCATATTATTTCTCTTCTTGTTCTTCTCAGCTGCAGTTGAAGCAGTTCCAAAAGCCAAGAAAGTTAAATGCAATGACGATAATTATCCTCAATGTTACAAATCCGACCATTATTGTCCTGCTGATTGTCCTGATTCTTGTGTTGTAGATTGTTCATCTTGCCAACCTGTCTGCAATCCCCCTCCTCCTCCACCGTCACGCAAACTCAAATCTCCACCACCACCGTATATTTACTCTTCGCCTCCGCCACCGCCCCCACGCATTTACTCTTCTCCCCCACCACCACCTTACATTTACTCTTCGCCTCCCCCACCTCCTCCCTACATATATGCTTCGCCCCCACCACCTCCGCCACAGCCTTCACCTCCAACTCCAACTCCTTCCACTCCAACTCCTCCAGCATCTCCGCCACCATCGTCTGAGGCGTCAGGGCAAAAGAAAGCTAGGTGCAAGAATAGAAGCTATCCACATTGCTATGGCATGGAGCTAAGCTGTCCAAGTTCTTGTCCTGACCATTGCGAGGTTGACTGTGTTACTTGTAGCCCCGTTTGCAGTAAGTTTTCTCACAAATTCATATAGGTTTCTAAAATACTATCGCGATTAAAATCACTTTTATCGTTTTTAAAATCATTTTAAAATATGATTACCACCTTCAAAACAATTTTTGATCAAATGAAAATTGCATTTCAAAAGTGACATTATGATTTGAAAAGGAGGAAAATGATTTCAATTTCAAACCATTCTTAACCGTGAAATTTGTATTTTTGTTAAACAGAAGAGGGAGATCATTTAAGCAAAGTAATGCCGATGACAATTAAAATATTAGGGTCTTAATTTTATATAATATTGAAAATACATGGACTAAAATTAAATAATTTCAAAGTTTAGAAACTAAAATGATCATTTTACATTTATTATATTTTATAGAATATTCTAAAACATACGATAGGAAAATCAATTCACTCACCAGATTGATATCAAACTCATGAATAAATTTCGACCTGGATGGCATATTTGAAACTCAAAGCATAACGTAACCACCTCATGCAAAAAAATTATAACATATACACAAGGTTTAAATGTTTTAATGCTGAAAAAAATATGGATGTCTTAATTTTGTAGAAATGTTTATGGAAATATGAATAAAAATGTCAATATACATAGGTTTTTCTAAAAAAAGATTTAAAATTATTTTTAAATGAATAAACAAACAGTATACAATTTAAATGGAATAAAATACTTGTTATAGTTTATATGCATACTACATCTGTTAGGGCTGCAAATTGTTGCTATTTTCTTGAATATGTATCCATCGATTTTGTATGGTATAAAATGAAAATATAGATTCACCACTCATGTTCGTGTCGAAATCGTGTGACTATGCATCGACCGAAATTTAGTATTGTATGGATACGATCATGGGTTTTATACTTTTTTAAGTATGCTTTTCCTTTGATACATGCACAGATTGCAACCGTCCAGGCTCAGTTTGCCAAGACCCAAAATTTGTTGGAGGAGATGGAATCACCTTCTACTTCCATGGCAAAAAAGACCAAGATTTCTGCATCGTCACCGACTCGAACCTCCACATCAACGCCCACTTCATTGGCCGACGAAACGTTAACATGAAGCGGGACTTCACTTGGGTTCAATCTCTCGGCATCCTCTTCGACTCCCACAAACTCTTCATAGGTGCTCAAAAAACTGCGACATGGAATGATGCTATCGACCGCCTCTCCGTCTCCCTTGACGACGAAACCATCCTCCTCCCTAACCAGGAGGGTGCGACCTGGAGTAATTCAACCTCCTACAAGGGGATCACAATAACCAGGACTCAAAACACGAATGCGGTCGAGATCGAAGTCCCTGGAAACTTCAAGATCAAAGCTGTCGTGGTTCCGATAACAGAAATGGATTCAAGGATCCATAACTATGGGATTACACAAGAGGATTGCTTTGCACATTTGGACTTGAGTTTCAAGTTCTATGCATTGAGTGGGGATGTGAATGGGGTTTTGGGGCAAACTTATGGTAGCAACTATGTGAGCAAAGTGAAGATGGGAGTGGCAATGCCTGTTTTTGGTGGTGTTAATGAATTTGCTTCTTCAAATATTTTTGCTACAGATTGTCAAGTGGCTCGTTTTAGTGGGGAGTTGGATGGAAAAGATGACAGTTCTTTGAAGGCTGAAGTCTATGCCAACATGATGAAGTGAAAAGTTTAAGCTAATAGATGAAGGTAAATTTAATTATGCTAGTTGGTAACATGTGCTATGTACATGATTTTTTCATTTTATTTGACTAGATTAATAAAAAGATGGTTATTTTTGTTAGAACAATCAAAAGAGAGTAATTTGGCATGAAGCTATATTTATTTACTCAAGATTTTTGGAAATAAAATTTTCAATTTCATTATTGAGATGAAGTCTTAAGACTTGTTACACGTGTGTATATAAATCGAATGAACTATAAATTATAAAGAATTTAGATTGATACGTAGGTTTTTTTTTTAATTATTTTTTATAATATGACTATGAACAATCCCTTTCATTCCAACTTTAGATTGAGTAGGTGTTTTTTTTTTCTTTTTCTTTTTTTTATATGCATCAATTCACATCAAATATTTAAATAGATTGGTGGAAATATGTAGTAACTTCATTACTATTTGGATATTTTACGTACTTCTACCATATTCATGAAGTATAACCATTTAACAAATTTGCCAAGAATTATAATTAATTATTGTTTTGAAATGAACAATTAATAATTATATATGAAAATATATTATTGAAATAATACAAATAGAGAGAAGACAATTTTGTCCTTAATCCCTCAATTATAAGATCCATAATATACCATAGTGATAACACTACAAGAATTTTGGTCTCAGCCGATGCAGAGAAACGTGGGTAGATCTTAAGAAAAGCGTGGACAAAGCCTCTACCGACGTTATTTTTGCGTGGGCACGAATTGTGGCCGAAACCACGTTGTCTTTTTATCTGCCCACGTTGTTAACGTTACATTGGCAAAAGTGACCACACAAAATAAACTCGTCTATTTCTTCCCATGAAAAGTACGTTGGCAGAAAGAACTTTTTACCCACAAATATCGTCGGTAGAACTTGCATTTCTATCCATGTTTTATTCGTGGGCAGAAACTGTGTCTACCAACTCAAATATTTTTGTTGGAAAAAAAAAACTTCTCTCCAGGCTATTTTCGTCAGCAGAAATGAATATCAATCGACCTAAAAGATTTTTTTTATATAAAAATTGCAATTTTTACCATGCATGATGCATTGGAAAATAATACTTTTCTTCTTTGCCCACGCGCAAAACGTGTCCAAAACTTTCTAACTGTCAACATATTTTTGGCAACAAAAATAAAAGAAAAAAACAACGTGGGCAAATACTATTTTAATTTGTTTCGCATTTATTATTAGTATTATATGTTTCTAGATGAGTTTTCAAATATAGAATGAATTTCCTATAACAAAATATGTCTAACATCCCAACAACAAATTTAAAAAGAAAAATATTTTCAACCATTAGTACTTGTATCAAAATATACCAAACTATAATTCTTTAGTGCCTAGTAACATGAGGTATTAGTTTTCATTTTGACATAAAAAATGAACAAAAAAATATTAAATACACAAAATGGTTAGCTCAGTCTACTTGGGTTCACAAAAAAGAGTCATTCCCCGTGTCTTTAAAATACATAATCCTGAAAAAGGTATATTAAAATAAATAAGAACAAGATGCTAAATCTTAATTACCTATGTACCCAAAAAGGTTTTTAAAAAAGTGACCAAGGTACTTTAAGGCATGAAATGGACATAATTTCATAATTTTCAATCCCCATATATGCTTCAAACCATCCAAAAACCTAAAAAATCGTCATGAATGTTCAAACAATCTAAAAATGCTCAAGTGATTTAAAATACCATAATTTTCAATTCCCATATGCTTTATACCATCCATAAACCTAAAAATGTAATAATTTCCAATCCCCATATGCTTTAAAGTCCCAAAAAAAGTGAGGTTCAAACAACCTAGAAATAGCCTAAGTGTGACTTTCTAACTCAAAATGAACTATAAAATATCCGAAAAGTGTCTAAGTGACACTTTAACTCTCAAAACAAGTTAAAACTTCCGAAGTGTGACTTTGAAACTAAAATCCAACTAAAAATGTAGTAAAAAGTGTCTTAACTCTCAAAGCCAACCTACAAATGCCTAACTGTGACTACCAAACTCAAAACCAACTACAATAAATATAAAGATGTCTAAGTTATACTTTTACTCTCAAAACAACTTTCAAATACCTAGATGTTATTTTCATACTCAAAACCAACCTAAAGTTTATGAAATGTGACACTATATGCATGATTGGCTACTGTAATTGTAGGTCGATAGCCACAAAATATTACAACTCAAGCATAAAATAATTCTGAAATATATGCATGATTGACTACCGTAGCTGCAGAATAATCACACATAATACATGTGCATGCATGAACAATTTAATTTTTTCACTTTAGTTTAGGTGCATCATTTTCCTCTCCTAGATCCAACCATTGTTTAATGTCCACCTTTGTTCCCATTTTTAAAGTTCATTGGTTAACTTTTCATTTACTTCTTTGAGATTAAGCCATTTCATTCTTCTCTTTCTCACTTGCAGATGACACATTACTACCTAATTGTGCTACAACTTTTGGGTTGACGCTTTGCAC
Source organism: Cucumis cinereus (assembly GCA_037974625.1). Lineage (NCBI taxonomy): Eukaryota > Viridiplantae > Streptophyta > Magnoliopsida > Cucurbitales > Cucurbitaceae > Cucumis > Cucumis cinereus. Next base: position 4,693,250 of record JBBPDJ010000004.1, read on the forward strand.
TGATCGACTCCCCAATACAATTTTGCATGCCTTCGCATTGGAGATTTTTTTAACACCATCTTGAGTTTGACTCTTCAATAATTCGTCGCATTTCCAACTACATGAAAGATCTAGTTAGATTAAATGTATTAAATAACACATGAATTTACTTAGTGATCATAAAACAAACTTATGTATATTAAATAACACATGAATTTACTTTGCCTTATCATCAATCCATCCTTCGTTTTCACAAAAATGTGTTTCATATAAGACCTCTACCTTATCAACGTCGCAACCTCTTTTCTTTTTCTATAAAAAGAATTCAATTAAGATTAGTAAAAAATAAAAGTGACCCATGATAGTACAAAAATAATTACAATGCACCATACCAAATCATGTCAAACTTGGAGGAATGACTTGGCCTCAGTGACATAATTGAACTTGACAGCGAAACTTCTTTTGTGTCTCTTGTTTTTGCTAATTAGTAGTGATAAGAATAAGTACTTCAAATTAATGCAAAACTATGTGTTGAACTAAGAAAAGCATACCTTTCATGCATCTAACTCTCGTCTATCACACATAATCTTCCAATCCTCTTTTGTTACCTTGTCTGGTGGATTGGCACGAGCTTCAACAGGATCATCAAATTCAAAGTAATCTTTGTGCAAGTCTGCTCTGAATTCTCTAAAGGTGTTCTACATCTTTTCTCCGAAGTATTTTATCACAACCATGTTTGTGGAGTCAAACTCAAAATGTGTATTCATATACAATAATATATGTATAATTGTACTCTTACATTTAAAACAATATAAATGCAAAAAAGAAACATAAACGTACCTCCAACCGATCATTCACGAGCTCCCTTACGCCTATAGGTACCACCTTCCACTTCTCACTACTCAATGGAATAGTGTTTCAGATTGTAGTACCAATGTCTACCACAATTTTGGGGGCAAAAGCACTTACTGGTTTTCTTTCATCTTCGTCAATCTCAATTTTGATCTTTCCATGTTTTCTACAAACTTATCCAATTCTATGTTCTAACCACATCCTTTCACACCCGTTCCTTGCTTTTTAGTTCGTGATCGAGATCCTAAATGAAAAACAAATTGTAAATAATTTCAGTAATGTATAAAAAATAAACTTACATATCAAATTAAGACTTGATGCCCTCGGGTCGTCTTGCCAGTGGAAGAATCGATTGGTGGAGTGTTCGTTTGTTCAACTTCAGTCAATGCCAATTGTGCTTGATTTGAACATACCATGACGCTACAAAATCAATTATTAGTAATCAGATTTTAGAATAACATTTCATAAATAAATTTATTAAATAGATACTATATACCCTTATCCATTATCATTATATTCCATATATTGAATTCAGAACGAGCTTTCTTCAGTAGATGATTTTAGTTGTTCAGGTTTCTCGTTTATAAAATCATCAATATCGATCAAATATTATTCTTGGTTATGTATCTCTTGATGATCAACAACACTATGCTCAATGTCACCTCTACAAAATGGGATATCATGTATGGATTATTCATTGACCGCAATTGAACTAAATAATTCAAACAACTCAAGTCTATCGTATTCTAATTCTTAAACTTCTAGAACGTCCTATATTTTTTTTATTTTAGACAATTTGGACAATTTTCCAATTACTGTAGAGTTTTGGATCATCAATGTAGAAAACTTACACAACATACGTAGCTAATATGTATGGGTCATCAGTGTCCCAAAAGTGAGAAGCATTGAATATTTTAAATCCTAAATCACATCGAAATTTGTTCTTCTCAACATTTGTGTCAAACCAATTACGTTTGAAAAGACATACACATCTGTACTTACGATATCCTAAGTTTAAGACCTCTTGCAATACTGTTGGATTTTATGTCCTAAAACTCGTAATTTGTGAAAGTTAAACTATTCTATTATTCAATAAAGTTGTTGTTGAAGTATTGTTCAATAAGTTGTTATTGAATAAAGAGATTTTTTTTAATGAAGAACTCATGAAAGACTAGAGTATAAGTACTTGAACTTTATGTAGAGACATAAACATAGATCAAGTTCGAGTAATAGTCTAAATGGTCTATAGTATAGGAATAAGGTTGGACGCCTTATTCTGGAGACATTATGAATGCAGTCCACTTTGTATTTAGTACAAGCGAAGTAATCTAAAGACGCTCATTTAGAGACATGTGAGTGGGGGCATCCTACACAATGAGATTGTATAAGATCGGACCATGAAATAGTCATTTTTACTTTTTAACACCGTTAATTTATTAAAAGTTACTATTTCATACTATTGATGATTTAAGTAACTTGACCTTAATCCTCAGTTAATTATGAACTCATGTCTACTCGAGATTATTCTTTGATCTGCATAGGTGATGACAACTCATTAGAGCTAGTCCAATAACCTTCCATTTAAAGGGTAAGGTCGGGTGGAAAGTCGAGGACGTAGGGTACAAGACGAAATTCACTCCTATCCACCTTTAGGGTTAGTAGATAGGTTGTTTCTAGAAGTGTTGACTCTAGGTCTTGAACAAAGAGGTCTTGCCTTCTCATTGGCTCGAGAGGGATTCAGTTTATAGGTTGAACTTCAAACAAATAGTTCATTAGAGGATTAGCTATATAACAGACAATTTGATTATAAGTTTGCATGTGATTTAGCTATATAATAGACAATTTGATTATGTAATTTTATGGATGAATCTTGTTAATTTTTTGAAAAAATTATCTGAGTGTTCATAAACTCAATTCTCTCAAAAACTCACAAACTGGTCACTTTCTTGATCCCACAATCTAGTTCTAAGCTTTGAGGATAGTAAACAAGACTCTTGTGGTTGTTCCCGACTTGATTTTATCAAATTTCATCAAGTTTTGAAGAAGAATTTTTAGCTTCAAAGGTAAGTGCTAAAAAAACTTAATTTTTTTTCCAATTTTCTTAAATTGCTTAATACTCATTCTCTTATGACAGCATGTTAATTTAACTTTCAAATACACCATAGTAATTCGTTTCATTGGCTTTGGTTTCTCCATATGCCATGATTCCACTATTCTGAGTAGTCTGACGATTGCCACACTATTGAGTGAAAACATAATCCATTTACGAAGCAACCACTGTAAGTGCGAACTCGATTACTAGGCCCTAGCGCTGGAGTAAAGATCATCAAATGCTTCACCTCTTTCATGTAATGAGTAGGTTAGAATAACCGTTAATAACTCAATTGTAAAAAAATGTATTTTGAAGCTGAAAACAACACTTACATGTGCTCTAAACCAATCAGAAAATTCTAATTGGTGCCTTCTAAATAAATCTAATCCTTCTCGGGTATTAATCAATTCTAAATGTTCTCTGTTTAGTAATCATTACAAACATTAGAAAGAATCTTAACTTAGTCATATACAATTTGAACTAAAAAATAAATAAATGTACCTGTGAACAGTTGTTCATGATATACCAATGAGTCATTTGTTTCTCATCTTCAGATATCGTTCTCACAACTCCCCCCTCCCCCCCGTTCATAATATACCAATGGGTCATTTGTTTCTCATCTTCAGATATCGTTCTCACAAATCACCCCCCTCCCCCCTATTGGTCTCACCTCCTATCTAAATTATCTATTCCTCGAGTCATGAGTCTTTAGTCCCCACAATTTCCATCATTGACACTCACGCATTGTGATATGTTTGAGACCAATCCTTTGGCAAATTTAACTCTATTTCAAGAACTTACAAAAGTCTATCCTTTCACTCACAGTCAATGTATACGTAGCAAGTGGCTTTATCAGCTTAGTTCCTTGCCTTTGCAAATATAATTTCTTTTGTATATTTAAGTCTTCCAGATCTAAACAGGCATTTATTGTGTCCTTTGTTTTACCATCAATATTTAACAAAGTGCCAAGCAAGTTTTCACAGACATTTTTTTTCAACATACATGACATCCAACTTACAGTTTTTTCACATACATTTTTTTCCAATAACATGATATCCAACTTATGCCTCAAAAGAAATTTAGACCAATACGTGTTGTATCACATGTCAAAGATGTTGGAAATAGCTTTGGGATCTTTGGACAGAGCTTCAACAAAATACATTTTCCATATGTGAAAGATTCTTTGCAAATTCGTGGAGCATTATTTTCCTACATATCGTGAGTCTTTATTCTCTAGCAAATAATGTTTTATTCTTTCCAAAAATATATTTAAAAAAGTTAGCCATAGTTAGATTGCATCATTATTCTTTTTAAGGTTAGTTGTATCATGAGAAAAGGGTGTGTGCATTGGACGTTTTGAGTTGCATTGTTGTTGAGTATTATTGTGTCCCTTGTTGAGATTGAGATTTTGGTAGTCATTGTAGATCTCGAAAGATGTATGAAAAACCTTGTACTTGACATTGAGACTTTTTGATGTGGTAGTCATTGTAGAACTCGAGAAGAGTTTATTTTGATAGAGTTTTTAGGGGGAGCCTAATAGAATGAATGTGAGGGAATCTCACTCTTAGGGGGAATCTAAGCATATTGTATTGAAGGGATCTCTTACAAAGCTTGAAGAAGCTTTTCTTGTGGAAGTGAGGGGAGCTCAAACTTAGGGTGAGCCTAAGTTGAAACGTTGAAGAGCAAGTTATATGGAAGTCACTAAAGTGAAAGTTTGTCAGATAAGTATTTCTATTGTAATTGCTAAACACTTTATATAATGAAGTTTCATTCCACCGGGCTCACTGGCCCCCCAGACGTAGGTGATTTTACACCAAACTGGGTTATCAATTTTTGTGTTAATTTTTGTTTCTACTTGCTTTTGTAACTGCCCTACTGTCGGATATATTGTTAGTGACTTCGTGTCGACATTTGGTGTTCTATCATATCCATCTACTATTTTCTGATTTTTCATTTAGAATTAAACATTTGTAACATATTGATTTTCTCCATTTTCTAACCAAATGAGACTTTTACCTATTCCTTTTACGGTGGCCAAGGAATTGTGTCCAAGGACAATATTATATTTTTCCATCTCGTTCAATTTCGCAAACATCTCACAATTTTCGCACATGTGATTTGATTCTTCGGTGTCAAGATACCATTTGCTATATTGCTCTCTTCTTCTCCCTTTGAAACCATAAATAATGTCTCGTTTTCTTTCGAATAATTTAACTGTCCTGGATGACATTTGGATCTGTCGGCGGTTGACCAATCGTGTTGCTTTCGATCCATCATCTCTGATTAAGACGAGTAACAGTCTTTCACATAATGTCCATATTTATTGCAATTATAGCATTTTACTTGAGATTTATCTCTCCCAGATCTTCCACCACGTCTTCAACAATTTCGACCTCCTTTTCTTCTTGAGGATTCATTTGAATTTTGAGAAATGTCAGTGTTGGCTTCACCTTTTCCACCATGCCCTCGACCACCCCGACCTCTTCCACGTCAGCGACTATTCTTCTCCTTGAGTATGAGTTGGAGAAGTTGCTCAACAGTCTCCGTTCGCTATATGTCATGGTCTCAAGATCTTTTGTCTTCTCGATTGTTGTAACAATGATCTCAAACTTGGTATATAGGCTTCATAGAATCTTTGGTATGGTACTTTGTTATCATCTTCATCTCCTTCATTTGTAATGATTCAAACTCACCACATAAAGTTTGTAATCATATCTTTTTAACACGATAAGCTCCTTTATGAGTTGATTGGAGCTTGTCCCTTGATGCCTTTGACGCCTCAACATCGCAAATGGTCTAAAATGTATATTCATCAACTTATTGTGCTTCTTTCTTGTCTCTTTTAGCACATCTTTTTGCGCTTGTTTGGCTTCAGCTTCCGCGTCTTGGAAATTTTTCTCCGCAATCTCCCATGACTCTTGTGCTCCCAGTAACACTTTTATCTTGATGCTCCAACTGTCATAGTTAAATTTGGTAAGCATCCATAATTGAAGCGAAGTCATCCTACCGCCGGCCAGTTTCTTTTCTCTCAAATTTGTTCCAAGGCTCTGATACCACTTTGTTAGAAGAGAAAAGGTGTTGATTACACAAGTGTGAGAAAGTGATATTTAGATTCAATTAAACATGGGTTTATATAGAATTTCCATGGTTAGGAAACCATAAATATTACTTAATTCTCATAACTTCTAAAAACTACCGAAGAGCTCAATGGACACAATTTGTTATAAAACTTTCAAATTCTCATTAATAATATGAAACCTTTTATATCCTCTTTTGTAATTTTCATGACACGTTCTTCCTTCATACTGCTTTAATCATGATAGAGAAATCGAGTGATGGAACAAATCTTTGGGCTGTTGTCTTCTGAAATGTTTAAATTCTTGGGCTCTTTGGCAGTTGATTGAAGTGGGGGGATAAGACACTACAACAATTTTTTTAACTTCTTGGGCTCTTACACCAGGTGTTGTCAACAGTTAAGTTTGTATGGTATTTGAATGTTCGTTACTATTTGGAATCTTATATGTTAAGTGCGATTCAGGCGTTGAGTTACTTTGGAATTTCCTAAAATTTGTTATGTAAGTTATTTTGTTTGAGTATATAAATGCTTCCGTTTTGACAATGAATTATCTCAACGCTTCTCAACAACTTTAGAGCTGGAAATAATCAAATATTAAGGAGAAAGCCAATTACAAACAGAAATTTGAGGAAGTCATAATGGAAAATAAAACTCTCAAATAGCTTCATAAAGAAAGCGAGGTGATAAACTCCCAAAGCTTGTGTACTTCTTTATTTTAGGCAATAATCCAAAACAAACTAAAACTACTGAGGGTATCATCCTCACCTTCCTTAGAGTAATTTAAGTTGCCAAAACAAAACAAATTGAGTTGTGTACTTCTTGGATTTAATCATAATGGCTTTGGAGAAATTTAAGTTACCAAGCTTGAGAGTATGGACTTTCATTGATTACACTGAACTATGGTACTAGCATTGCAAATTGTTGTTTGAGCAAACATGTATTTTCCTAAGGTTAATTGTTAAGCTACTTTGTTATGAATATCAGAAACATTATTCTTTTGTAGTTCTCCTGTATCTTATGAATTTGAATAAATTCTATTGTGCTTTGCAGGCTAGTGAGAGAAGAAAATGAAGAAACCGAGTTTTGTTCTTTCACAAGTAAATAAGAATTGAGATTTCAGAGTTTTTCATTGACATTTTTCTCTTCTTTTTCTATTTTATGTCAATTATGCTTTGAAGAGTTCTTAGTGCAACCCTCAACAATTTAAATCTATTAATTTACTTTTAGCTTTCAACAAAGTGTTTGGACCTTTAGAGCTGAAGGCTGAATCGAGTGGAGATTTTCATGGAATTATTATTTCTAGTTGTCTCTCGTTCTCCAGGCATGTTGAACTAAATTGAAACATGTTTCAATTTAGTTCAACATGCATTCTTTCCTTCCTTCCATCAACATGCTTTTGTGTATGAAAAAATGACCGTGTTCACATGAGATTTGAGGAATTTAGTTTGTAGTGCTGAACAACTTGATTTCGTGTTAATATATGTATTTAGTTCTTGGATTAAACTTGATCATCTGATTCAGTTTAAGAATAATAGTGAAGTCAATAGAAAGTGAAAAACCGATTAGGATCTTGTAGTAGTAGTTATACTAATATTAGTATAGATGCAATATAATGATGTTTAAATGAGAAGAGATAGACATCAAGAAGTTGTTAACCCAGTTCGGCAATCTAGCCTACATCTGGGGGATTTTCACCCTGATGAGATCATCTTTATTATTATCACAGAAACTCTTCATAGTTTACAGAGTTACAACACATGTCATAACTTAAGATAATAACTACAGTAGCACAGATATGGTAGGAGTATCTTTGTCGCTGATACTCGTCTTCACAATCTATAGAATTGTTCAGTAATCTGTCTTTACTGAGTCCTTATGATCTCATATACTCACAGGCTCCCCCTGTTTAAGTTCTTCAAGATGTTTGTTGAAAAATACTCACCCTCAAGAACACCTACATAGGCTTAATGAAACTAAGAATCTCCAAGTGAAAGAGTTAAAAACACAGAGCTGCAAAACACACATTTTTCTTCTTTTTCAGTTTCTCGATCAAGCCACACAACGCAACGCCAAAAGATATATAATCATAATATGTAACATCCCAAAAATTTGAGATAATTTTAGGTTAATTATCTTAAAAGAAAAAGTTGGATTTATTTTGAGATCTAATTTTTTTTGGGATGTTAATTATTTTGGTTAAGAAATTAAATATATATATGGGTATATGTATTTAATTATTTTTGGTTAAAAGATAATTGAGAGAGGAGAGAGGAAGATTTGATTGATTTGGAATAGGAAAGGAAAAGATTTATTTGATTTGGAAAAGATAATAATAATAATAATAAAAGAGTATTATTATTTATTAAATAATAATATTATTATTTATTAATTTAGGGTTGCATTGGAAAGCGTGGAGTTATAAAAAAATTTCACATTCTTCTTCTTCTCCGTGAAGCGCCGCCGCCTCCTCTGTTTTTTTCTTTATTTTCTTTCATCGGTTTCCTGCATTTGCTCCACTCAACCGTTACGTTTCTTCGTTCGCCGATACCGTGTAATCTCTTGGATTTGATTTTTCCGTTGTCGCTCACGGTCGCCGTCGTTAGTTATATGGGTAAGTATTGAATATTTATTTTGAATT
>JBBPDJ010000004.1:4701986-4725282 GCA_037974625.1 Cucumis cinereus
ATTCGCCAAAGGCATGGATTCAGTAGAAGTATTCCTTACCTCAAGTTTCGGAGTTTTCCTTACTCGAACTAGCCTCCAATCGACCCTAAACATACAAACATCAATTAATAAACCTTTTCCAAAAGAAATATTAATTCTAGTTCTTCAGCAACCAAACCCAAACTCACCAACAAACCAACACAGGCAATGGCAGCGGACACGGGCAGTGACAGAACACGACTCGGCGTCTCAGCTTGGCGGCTCGGCTCGGCTCGGGTTGAGGAGCGGCTCCACGCTCAGAGGAAGGCTTGTAGATCTGGGCACTCTGCGAGATGCCGTGCTATGCGGCGGCGGCTGGGCGCGGCTCAAATGGAGAAAGACTGGTCGAGGCGAGCGGACGGCTCGCTGATCTGGGTGGTGCGGTGCGCGGCTGAGACGGATGGCTGGGCGTCGTGTGGGCTGAGAGGACGGCTGGGCGGCGGACGGCGTGGCTGCGAGCGACGTGCGGCGGCTTGGCGTGGAGATGACGGATCTGGCGTGACGATGAGGAGGGCTGGGCGGCAGACGGCGTGCGCGAGCGACGCGCGACTGCAAGTGATGGATGACGTGCGGCGCGGCGTGGCTGCGATCGACGTGCGACGGCTTAGCTTGGAGATGAGGGATCTGGTGCAGCGAAGAGGAAAGCTGGGCGGCAGCGGCGGCGGCGCGAGCTTGACGGCGACTAGGGTTTTCTTTTTGCAACATTTTCTTTTTGTAACTAGGGTTTTCCAAGAAAGAAGATGAAGACACCAAAAGCCCTAATTTCCTCAATACTTTAGGAGAGAGAAAGAAATAATAAAATAATAAAATATATATAATTTTATTTCCTTTTCCTTTTATTTTCTTCCACAAATAAATTTCCCTTTTCTTTCCTCTTTTAATCCAAATTTTCTCTCTCTTCTCATTAATTCTCTTTTCTTTTCCCCAATCACAAACAAACCAACCACCACCAATACAATTAACCCCAAAAAATTAAACTCAACTTAAACATCCCAAAAATTACAACTTTACCAACATTTAATAAGATAATTAATAATAAAAATATTACAAATCACCTTAAAAATTTAGGATGTTACAGTCTTCCCTCCTTAAAAAGCTTTCGTCCTCGAAAGCTCTACTCTTCGAACAACTCCGGGTAAACTCTCACCACAGGCTCAGACGACAAGGAAGCATTAACTTCCTTGGTGTCCACCACGCTAGCCAAGATACTCCAGATACCTTGGTTCAACATGTTACTGTCTTTCATGGCTAAAATAACTTTGGGCAACACAACAGTTCCTGCCCCTCGAAAGTGAAAACTTGTCTCACCAGGGGGGTTAAAGATCACCTCCTTACGAGCACAATCTATACTAGCATGATTGACAGCTAGCCAATCCATGCCTAGTATCACATCAAAATCTCGCATATTTAGTACTAACAAGGTGACGTCTATCACCCGACTTGCTATATCTATCTGACATGACTTAACCTTCTTCTCAGACAACATAATTTCTCTAGATGGAGTAGTCACAGACAAGACAAAATCAAGAGGTTCAACCTCCAAATATGCATGCTCCACAAAGACTGAAGATATAAAAGAATGCGAAGACCCAGAATAAAAAAGAACTAAAGCATGGTGCCTCAAGATTGGGAGCGTACCTGTCATCACTGTGCCTGTCTTCTCTCCCTCTTCTCTGTTGGTGGCAAAAACTCGACCCTGCTGCCTGTTCCCACCTTCCTAGGATGTGCTAGCTGACTGATTCCTGGTGGTTGCCGAAGAATTATTAGGGCAACTGTCAGCCATGTGCCCTGGTTGCTTGCAAGCAAAGCAAACTTTCTCCAGCGTCCAACATTGACCCCAGTTTTTTCTCCAACACTTACGACAGGGCTGTGTCTCCTTCCCAGCGACACCACTTCCTGTAAACTGCTCTCGATGGTGACCTTGCACTTCCCCGGTCCTCTGACTCTTCCACGAAACTTTTTCTGGCTTACTCTCGACCTTTCTCTTATGTCTGGAAAAAGATTCCCTCTCAGACGGTTTTTTTGGGACTTCCTCATCTCGATCACATGCATTAATTGCATGGCGTAGGGCTTCTGCCTGCGTGGAAGGATTGAACGATCTTGTTGAAGCACTTTAGTTTTAAGATTTTCCTAATTGATCACTAGTAAGTCAGCTGGGACTGGTTTTCAAGTGTCCTAATGATGTTTCTTTTGTGGTTTTTAAATAACTCCATTACTTGTTCTTTTATTGTTTAAATTCATATAATGGGACATAAATTAATCGTTTTATCTCTCAACACATCCTCATTTTGGTATTTTCTTGTTTTTAAGTTTTGAAATTATGGTAGTTTATGTTTGCTGCAATTCGGATTATTAACCATTAATTCTGTGTTTTGTTTAGATTTGAACCATTGTCGAAGGAGAGCAGGCTGGTTGGATTAAGAGAGAATTTTGGCAAGTTGTTCAACAACTTTCTAAGAGTTTTGAAGTGGCGCTTCTGTATATTAAAAGGGTGTTTATCTCGATACCATTTGATTTCAATTTCGGTTAAGTGGACCTTAACAATGGATTTAGGACTAGCCAATATGCGTTGAATAGCACTATTTGTCGACTTAGTGTCGATATGACATATCATTGTGATATTTATATTTGATGATCTTCTTGTAGGTGCGTGTGTTTATATGACATAAATGTGCATGACAAGGGCTTTGAGTGAGCATTGAGTGGCGTACCCTATATCTACGTAATGTGTTTTCGTGATGAGCTAAGGGTCTGAAATATGGGTGACATTTCTGTGTGGTGGGGGTGTCATATATAAGTCCTAATATTTCAACCGTTAAAGTGTTAAAGTACCTTGTTCTTTGTATGATGTGTGATATCATCATAAAAGTGTTATGTTTTCTAGGTTAAAACACTCGAGTTTATTTAAACTTATGCATCAAATCTTCTACTTTTTAGGAAATATTCATTAAGAGAAGCAACAAAGTCAAACGGTAAAAAAACGACTGAATTTCGAGCAAAGGATCACAAAATGACAAAAGTTGACATATTTACAAAACTGCCTCAGAGGTGCATCACTCAAGCAAGATGCAAAAACTCAAAAGCAATCAGATCTCAATCGTGGCGATGTCCTATTGAAGCACTGCAGCGCATACGTCGATTACTAGCCCAGCGCCACAGCGCTCAGCTTTGACAACTCATTACAAACACAGCAACACCCGCCCAAAGCGTCATGGCACTCCAAACTTTAAGAATGGATCAACGCATACCTCAGCATGCATTTCAACCAACTTTTGACTATACAAGTTCATTTGTTTCAGCGTTTTGCCATAATTTGTATCACTTTTCAACTAGAACAATTTTCACTGAGTAAAATTCTCTCAAATTTCTTTGAAGATTTGTTTTGATGCTGCTCAACAAATTCCTTGAGATCTTCAAAAGGATCATGAAGAACTACAAGGTAACTTCGATGGGGAATAAGATTTTTGATGTATTTTCTTGAGATCTTTCATTTTGAATGATGAATAATGAAATCTTGTTTGAAATTCCATGCCCTCTTGTATTCATTTCTTATTTGAATGACTTGATCAATCCTTGAAATTGATTTCTTCTTTAAACTTAATAACCCGAAGGATAATTTTTAGATTGAGTTGAAAAATTTGTGAATCTTGAATTGGTTTTTAGCATTTCTCTCTTTCATCTCTTCTTGTATGCACTTGTTGAATTCAAACAATTACCAATTTTTTGATTAAGACATTTTCTTGCTTGAAATTGTCACAGTGTTGATATATAAGAACTTAAAAGCAAATTTGAAATATGCATGGAAACTGCGGAGATGAAAATGCATAGGAAGAATTTAGATTGAATGTGAAGTAATTCTTGTTCACGAATTTAGGGTAATCAGTCTTAATTGTCTAATTAGTTGGGAATTGCAATTGTTCTCATTTTCTTGATTTCATTCAATCATATAAACTTATCTAAATTTCTTATTCTGAATCATTTCATTGAGAGAAAATTTGTGATTCTTTGTGTGTTCTATTTTCATCCTAAACAAAGTTTAAACAAGTTCATTTCTATACATCTATTTTCTTAAAATTTTATAGATAAAAACCATATCATAAATAGAATTCTTGATTGTTTGACAAAATCATCTTTAACTTGATTCTCTTTGGTTCAAGACTCTACCAGGTTTAAAGAATTTACATAAAAACCTTATCAGGTTCAAGAATAACTAGATTTTCAGGACGCATAGACATATTTAATCAGCTATTAAAGTTGAAAAAATATCAGGACTATAACCCATTCCAACATTATTCTACTCAAACAAAAAAAGACTTAATACCCAATCCAAATTCTAATTGCTAATCAATCGCAAACTCTATTTTGTTTAAAGAATTTACATATCCACACATCAAGCTCAAACTCAAACAATCAAATTAAGTCTACAACGCTTCAATCAAATTTTATACATACATTTTATTCATAATAGAATTTACATTTTATACATAATAGATTTACATTCATACATACATTTAGATTTACATTCATAGAACTTATAACTATAAAACTCAAATAGATTACCAATAGATTTACATTTTATAAACCAAAATGTTTTTTTTTAAAAAAAGGATCTATACCTTAGACAGACGACGACGGACGAAGACAGTACAACAGAGATTGAAGACCAAGGCAAAAGAAGGCAGAAGGTGAGGAGTTCTTTTTTACACGATGTTTTGTACACGACTTTTCCTTGAAGTTGTGGACCTCGTCCACGACTTCGTGCATGCCGGATAACATGTCAGTCAACACTGCCACGCTGACTCCACACTGCAGACGTGTCAGAATTGTTGTGGATCGAGTCCACGACTTCAAGGTCGAATCATGTACCCAACCCACAACTTCAAGCCCGAGTCGTATATCGAGTACACGATTTCACCACCTAGACATTACTTCTTCAACCACCCTATTTTTTACATTCTTAACATTATTTTAAAAATAAAAGTCCAATTGCCCTTTGTTATTTTATTTATTTAAGTCCCTTCAAATCTTCTTCTTGTCAATATCAATTACATTCAAATTTTACGTTTTCCTAAAGTTTGCATGCATACTAATGCACAAGGTTTGTCTCAGAAAAATGAGAACAGAACAAAAAATTAATATTGGATGTAGTTGAAAGAAATGAGGAATCTTAATTTGTTAAATTAAAACAAAAATACAATAGAACTCGAATCTTGGTTCATAATAATGTAAATATTTTAAATAATTATAAATTCTACGAAATATATAGACCAAATCTCTATACTCTTTAAAATAAAGGAGGATGACTGTTGGTATAGAGAAAACCCTAATATAAACAAACCATACACATATAAACTTATAAATGTCCAAAGAATTGACCTAGGTTTATAATTAATATATAACTCCATAGATTATTTTATGTAATACGGACATTGAGGGAAATAAATTTATATAAAATTAAACAATTATTCATGAAACATGGGGCACCGCCCATGCCCACATTATCCATCTCCATGGCATATGCCTAATTAATAAACTAAGTCATTGGAAACTTTATTTTTTCCTTAAATACTTTGATATAATATTGATTTATGAATATATATATATATATCATATCATATTTAATATATTATATAGTACTATATTATATTATATATATTATATGGCTCATGGCTGATATAAGCTCCCCTAGTTTTCCTCCCACTCAAATGATGGGAAACATGTGAAAGTTTCCCAACTTCTAGACACCAATCTAAGCCGCCCATTATATAATATATATATATATATATATATATATATATATGTATATATAACTAATCATGTATAATTTTTTAATCAATTCAATTTTATAACATCTTAAATAATTTTTTTATTCAATTCAATTTTATGACTTTTTAGGTTTCTTTCTGTGTTTATGATTTTGGATTTTGCATCCTACCTTTTAGTTTGATTCATTTTGATTTAGAAAATATTCAATTTGGTCCTTTATTTTTTAACGTTTAGTGTGGAGAAATTGTTAGGAGTAACCAAGAAAAAAGTTGAAACTATTTTTACGTGCAGTAAGAATATTTAAATAGGTCGTAGAAAATTTGATAAATTTTACTATATTTGTAAATAGTTTCAATTTTTCGTTATATTTGAAAATATATCTTCTGTACTTTTATTTTTATTTTTGTTTCATTTTGAAGGAGTAAATGGTCACTTTGTGAAAATCTAAGGACCAAAATGAACCAACTTTAAAAGTACAAGGATTAAAATAGACATTTTGAAAGAAAAAATAGGCAATGAATCTTAGACAACATATATGTTGGTGCATCTCACCAAATTGTCCAATCATAATTTATCATATGGCAAATGATTCTTTCTTTCTTTCTTGTGAAATTTTCATCTTATTTATGTGTGTAAAAGAGTGAGACTCATAAGAATAAGGGCATCCAAATGTTGCCCTTTTTAAAGTAGTGGGGACTAAAATGAACCGAAGTTGAAATTATAGGGAAAATTAATATTATTAAAGTAAAGGGACTAAAATGAACAAAAAAAAAAAACTAAAAATTCAAGGACCAGTCTTTGTGCATTTCTAAGCAACACTTATCTTTATGTGTGAGAGAGTGAGAAGTATAAAAATAAGCGCATCAAAATATTGCTCTTTTGGAAGTAGTGGGATCAAAATGAACATTTTGAATGTACAGCGACTAAAAATAACTAAAGCCAAAAATACAAATATCGTAGTAGTATTTAGTTCTTAGAAGTAAAGTTTAAGAATAGCTATATCGATAAAATATAGAGGTCTTAATTCTATGAAAATATCGATGAAAATACCAATAAAATGTCAATGACAATAGATGTTTCTTGAAAAATCTTAAAATAGAAAATCCAAAAAAATAAATTTAAATAAATAAATAAATATTTTGTGATTCTGAATTAAGTTTGCATATGTACGTAATTTATATTATAGATACATTACTGAAATTCTTTTGTTTTTTTATCTTGTGAGTTTTCTTGTAGTGTATAATGTAAATATCAATTCACCTTTAACATCGATGTCGAATCTATAAGAATATAAAAAATTTGATATGCCGATAAAAAATTAAAAGTAACCGTAATCATAAATTTGGCTATGATTGATTATCTAGAGAATATTTTTTTTTTTTTTTTTTTTATATAAGGGTCTATTATTTCTTTTAGCTTCATACTTTTAAAAAGGGTATTTTTATAAACCAGATGCTTTATGTTTCTAAATCTACTTTAACCTTCAAAATGTGAGCTTTACAACATATCCTTACTTTTTATAACTTTTTAACTTTATTTATTTATTGATTTATTTATTTATTTATTTGTTAAACTCAAATCAAGAGGATGTGTTTTATAAGATAAATTATACCCTTTCTTATCTTATGTCATGACATTTTGACAAAGATGTATATGACAAATGGAGTAAAGAGAATATTTAAAGTCTTAATTATAGAAAAAGTTTAATTAATTAATTAAATTATAAGATAACCATAATATGGTGATTACATGTTTCGTCCCCACCCCTCCAATGTATTTTTCGGGAAGGTAAGTATAATAGAATAGTAGAAATCTAATGCAGAGACTTTTCAATAAAAAAATTAAAAAGGAAATTAAAAAAAAAAATGAGGTTAATCATTGATGATTATGAAATTAAATTAGGCACATGGAAGAAGTAGTTGCCATAATCGAGGAATCTAGAGGGCAAATAATAATAATGATAGTAATAATAATGTGCAAAGAGTATTTTTTATAATTAATTGAGACTAAATTGTTATAAATTGTAAAATATATAAATACTAAAATTTTATTTATTAAAATTATTGATTAAATTATTATAAATTTAGAAGTATGATTATTAAATTGCTATAAACTAATAATAAAATAATAAAATATCCATTTTATTATTTTCAAATTTATATTGTATATTAGTTTGGTTTCCTATCCGTAAAATCATATAATTTCACTTTTGTGGCATCAAATATTTTAACAAGTTTATGAATTATATGTACAATTGTAATTATGAAAAGAGATTAATAACTATATTATCGATATATCTAAGAAAATTTATTTTAAATGATCAAACGGTTGAAAATAAATTAAATATAGTACAATTTTAGTTTTTGTCAATGATCTTTTTTTTCTAAAGATTTTTTAAGTAAAAATCGGTATGAATTTGAACCCGAAACCTCTTAGATCTTAAATACATACAAGTGTCAATTGAACTACGCTCTTGATAACTTGTTAATGGTCTATAACGATAGATCCAAAACATCTTTCGTGAAACACGTGGATCAGACACATGATTTATAAGTAACATTAATAAATGAAAGCTTCAAATCTTGAACTAAAGAGAACTATAGTGGTTGGAGTAAGCTTAAGGGATAAGTAAACCCCTTCCTATTCCCTATGTACCTTGTTTGACAAAGATAAAATTAAATTAATTAAAGTGGCATTCCTTAGGTTCTTACTTTCTTAATTATCTTTGTGAAAAAGATATTTAAAGATATATATATAGTAAAATAAAAATTCAAGTTTTGTAGATGTGATTTTGTAGATGTGAGCAAAAACTTTAAATGTAAATTTTGGTTTATTATTTATTCCAAGTTTGCCCTCATATTGCTTGCCTTGGTTGTTTGTTTCTATTTAGTCATGTTAAAACACAAATAGATAATAATTGGCAAAATATCTACACACGTGTGAGACATGCATTCCAAATATAAAAGCTTTATTTCTTTTGTTAACATTTATTTTGTTTTTCTTACATGCAAAATTATTCAACACCAACCAAAAGATTCAATAGAAATAACCAAATAGCAATCAGTATTGGATAATAATAATAATAATAATAATAATAAAAAGACAATTATATAGTAATTGATATTGTTGACAATTAATATAAAGTAGTAATTAAATAATAATACAGTGTCATATAATAATTAAACAACAATCACATAACAGTTAGTATCTTTGATAATCAATATTAAAGCAATCAAACAACTATCATATAACAATCAATATCATTGATGACTATACAACAATTAATATCAAATACCAATCAAATAACAAAATCGGTATAAGATAGCAATTAATAACAATTCGTATCAAATAATAATTAGACAGTAATCAAATATTAATCGACATCATTGGTAATCATATGACAGTCAGATTCTTCTTATGTTAATTGATCACTCGGTGATCATCCTCTAGAATGAAAATCTAGTTATGAATCTATTGTATTTAAATAGAGGTTCTTTTTAATTTCCTTTTAATTTGTTTGTTGAAGATTCTATTTAATTAATTTAGTGATGCTCTATTCTATTGAGGTGATTTTGCTGGGATTTGGAGAGATTGAGAAGTGTGGACTCATTAGTAGAGATTTGATTTGGATTTCTTTTTTTAGTTTATGTTTAACCTGAGAATGAGTATGTATCTGATTGTCATGAAATTGTTATCTGATTGATATCTTATTACTATCTTTGGAGAAAGTTAAAGGTTAAGCAATATTGGAAAAAGTTGTAGAGGTAAATGAATAAAGTATTGTAGAGGTGAACGGCACTATATAATTTTTTGTTGTTAAACGTCAAGCAAGAAGACCTCAAAAGGAAAGGATTTCTATTGTAATCCAAATTGCTGAATTGGGCAATTAGCAATAGAAGAACATGTAAATTTGCACTTATTTGAACAATCATATCGTGAATATCAAAGCTATCTTTGTTATTTTGTTTTCATGGGAGTACAACATTATATTGTTTTAGTAGTTTTTTAATGTTTCAATTAATTGTTTTAGTTTTTTTTAAGTGTATTAATTACGTATCAACAATAAATAAACAGAAGACAATCAAGCAATGTAAAAAATTACTATGAGAAAAAAAAAGTAATCAAATAACTATCAGAAGATTAACTAATTGACAAAAAATAAAAGGTAATTGGATGACAACAAGATAGCAATCAAATTTCACGCCCTAAATCTGTGAATCAATGAGGGTATTTTAGACTTTTCAGTTTTAATTCCTTTTTTAAATTAGGTTGGGCAACCAGTTTTATCATTTTTGCAAAAACTTAAATCTTTGAGTCATGGACCTAGTTTTTTTAAATATTTTTGTCAATCTTGCAATTATCCTTAAATTAAACAACAATGAGATGGTAAATTGATATAATTAACAATCAGTATTAGATAGCAATCAGATAACAATGAGCATCAAATAGCAATCAGACAACAATCAAATAAAAATCGATATCATTGATAATTAGTGGTAGTCAGATGCCAATCCATAACAATCAGACGGTAATCAAATGCAGTTCCACATTTTTAACTATGATAACATTTTGGTCATCTTACAGTTTCAAATGGTTTTGGCTTGTTAATTTGCAATTCCTGCTAATTTTAAAGTGTTGGATCATGAACTCAATTTTCATTTTATACTAGACTATGTGAGTGCAAGTGGCTCAACGTTTAAATGGTAACCGCATATATATATATATATATATATGTATGTGTGTGTGTGTATATGTCTATATATACACATACATATATACACATATATATACACACATATATATATGTATGTATGTATAAAAGAATTACATACATCACTCACATGCCCTTGTTTGATTTGGTGATATTTGTTAGAGTTCGTTGGCGATATTTTTTCAATGTTTTTGTGCAATTGTCTTCGGGCACATATTTCATCTTATGCTTTGATTTGTTTTTAGGATGTGCGTGCAAATGTTGTTCTTGACCTAATGATAATCCAAGGATGGTTGATTCTACCAAATATATTTTCTCCTCTAAAAAATTTTTGGTGTTTATTTTTGCGTATTTCATTACTTCTTATGGTGGTACTTGCGGGTTTTGAATTACTATTTTCTCTTCTTGTTTTTTTTTTTTTTTCTAAAGTACATAATCAAGAGAATACAATTCTTTACTTAGAGTTTGTTACTTTGAAATTTTTTGTATCGTTTGTCTTGTGTTTGTGCCAACAAATACAACCGTGTCAATCGATGTGATTGTGAAACTCTTGCTATGGTCCATATATTTTAATCCTTTCATTAGGAATAAGTTAATCAAATTTTGTTGATCCCAAAAATAAATGTTTTCAAGACATGGAACATTATGTAATCTGACTTCTACTCTATTTTTCTTCTTCCGTGGGCTATAAACTTCCATCTAGATCGAGATCGAACCATTCGAAATCTAAAAGCCACAAAAATAATGTTAATACCTCATTTGAAATCATAATATAAAATAAGGTATGTAACATTAATTAATTTGTACATCACAAAAGTTGTAATTTCCCGAAACCAATTTCGGGTTAACAATTGCCTCTTTCCTCAATTCGAACCGGTAACCCACCTCTCCAGCTAGCCGTTAGACCGGGAGCAAACCGAGCAACCTGATCGGTTCCAACCAACCGGATCTTGAACTTCCGAATCAATACCACTGCAACGCATTTCACATCCATCACCGCTAGCTCCTTCCCTAAACAAACCCTTAAGCCGGCTTGAAAAACCGGAAACTTAAACGGGTTTTCGGGCGTGAAGTAACCGTTCCTGAGCCATCTCTCCGGTTTGAACTGGAGACAATCGGGTCCCCAAATCCGATCCATTCTGCCCATGGCATAAGGGTGGTAAGTTACCCTTGTGCCCTTCTGGACGAATGTCCCATCGGGCAAGATGTCGTCTTCCTCGGCAAACTTGGAGTCGAACTGAACCGGTGGAAAGAGGCGCATGTTCTCGTAGACCACTGCTTGAAGATAGTGCATTTCTTTAAGATTGTCGAAACTGGGGACCTTGTCTCGGTCCGGTCCCATGATGCGGTCGGACTCAGAGATAATTTCGGTCTCCACTTCCGGGTTTTGGGAAAGTAGCCAGAATAAGCTAGTTAACGCCGACGCCACTGTGTCCCGACCGGCGAGGAGGAAGCTGACGACAATGTCTCTAAGATATCTGTGTGACAAAAAATGTTTATTAATAAAATTAAAGATTATTGGTTTTTTAACGGAGAGTTACTGACATATACAAGCGACTTGTTGTATTCAAAAACAAAGGAAAGAAAAAAGGTTTGTTTATATGTGGGGTGGTTTTGACCACTTGTAGCATATTAAAATCACGTTGGTGTTGGTTTTTTTTTTTTTTTGAAAAAAAGTACTTTTTTGTTATGAAGTTGGAAGCACTTGGCTAACTCATCTTTTCTGGGACTAATTTTTATATTTTTTTTTTTTAAAAAAAATTTAGTTTTTGTCTCATTGGTAGAATGGACTGCAAATTGAATAAACGCAAATTAAGATGCAATTCAAAAATTGCTTCCAACCTTGAGTTGAATTCTGAAATCTAAAGTTAATATAATAAGATTAAAAAATATGTATTTACAGTGTAGAGTAGTTTAGGATGACGAGTTAGAAATTATTAAAGAAAAAGGAAAAAAATGTAATTTTTGAATAATCTATGTTTTTTACTTTACTTCAAATTATATGGGTAGCTTTAGTTTTGTCCCTACTATTCCAAAACAGGAAACTTCAAACATTTTTTTTTAAAAGCAATCATTTTTTTAATTGGGAGTTTTTTTTTCACTATTTAAGATTGGAATTAAATTAAAACTTTGAAAATTAAGTACTAAATACACAATAGGAGTAAAAATTTTAAATAAAAACATTTTTTTCTTCTAAAACATTTTTTTTTTAATGTAACCAACCCAACTAAACATAAGCATTATGTTTGTATGATCCAACCAAATCGGACAATAAAAAAAAAAAGGTTTAAAAATAGATTACATACCTATCATCATTGGTAGAAGCCATGAATCTAGAGAGAAGATCATTTCTATTAGAAAACCCCATCTCCCTCCTTTGCCTTATAACTTCCATCGCTAACCCATCCACCATTTTAATCGCTTCCCTAAGCTTCCTCTCCGATCCCACTCTCAACATCCTCTTAATTCTCCACATAATCGGCGACGCCGCCATCGCTCTTTCCGCCGACAATTTCGACGCCAAATCAAATGCCACAGCGAATTCTGACATCGGCAACCACAACCTCAAACACCCCGGATCCAACCCAAACGAAAACCTACAAATATTATCAAACGAAAACCTCCTAAACACATCTTGCAAATCCACCACCTCCATCGTCCTCCCAACTCCATTCATCATAGGTATCAACCTACTCCGCATCTCGATCGTTAAAATCTCGAACGCGTGAGACCGAAGCGACAAACTCCCAAGTTCCAAACTCGCCATCTTGCGTTGAAACCGCCAAGAATGACCATCCACATTGAAAATTCCCTGACCAAGAAGGTCACCAAGGATGGAAGAGAAGGGCTTTCCTTTGGGGTAGTTATGAAAGTTGGATTTAAGGATGTGTTGGACGTTGTCGGGGTTGGCGGTTACGATGTTGGAGATGACATGGAGGTGGAGCGTGGCGGTGGGGGAGTGAGAAAGAAGGTGAGTGTACCAATCGGATAAGTTTGGAAAAGAGGAAGACCAGGAAGAAGAAAGATAGGTGTGGCAGAGGGAGCAGTTACAACAAGGATTGAGGCGAAGGAGGAAAAGAGAGAAGGAGAAAACAGAGAAGGCGGCTGTAAAGGAGAAAAACAGAAGGGAAATTGTTGTGGGGAGAGAAGAGAGTAAGTCTATGGTAGCCATTTGAATTTGGGGGGTGTGGATATGGGAGAATCATGTTGACACTCGGCTTTTATATTGTTTTTTGATGACAGCAAGTGTGTCATAGAAACGTGTGTTTTCCGTTTTACTTTTCCTTTTCCTTTTTTTTTTCTTTTTTTTTTTTTTTTTGTCTTATTTGGAGAAAAATATTTATTTCTTTTTTTATGTATTAATTTAATTGTTTGTTGTAAATGAAAAATACCGTACTTCGTCGAATCATATGTTATTTTCATTACGTTTTTTTTTCGTTAGGTTTTTATTTTTATTTTTTCTCCTTTTCTCTTTTCGAGTTTAATAACATGTGATAGTGATGGGATTCCAACATGTAAAGCTATGCTTTATACATACTTTAAAATTTTATACATAAATTAATATTGTTTTTTATTCATTATTTAATTAATATTTGAGAACTCTATAATTTATGGAAAAAAAATTTAAATGACAAAGCTATTAAAAATATTTTTAAATATAACAAATAATCTTATTTTTATATATAAAAGAAGTTACAGAGAGTGTCCTTATAACTTTTCTTAATTCCTATGGGTTACTTTCAACTATTTATGTCAAGGTGGTTACACTTAAAAGTGGTATATTATGTTATGTATGGGTGTGATCGAAGCTAAAATATGAAAAGTCACGTGGTAATGACGTGTTTGAATGGACAATCACTTTATTTTTTGTGTTTGTACTATTTAAAATGAATAGGTACGTCTTTTTCTCGTTTAGGTGTAATGTAGACCACATATATGAAAAATGACGATTTAATAGTGTAGAGATGCGTTTGAATAGACAAGTATATCGTCCTTTACGACAATGTAAATATTCAAGTAGAAGTCGTGTATCTTATGTATAGATGTGATTTAGATCATATATACGAAACATCAATATTTAATCGGGGAGATATGTTTGAATGCACAATCACATCTTTTGACTTTTGAATTTTTGTAAATTTCTATCGTCCTTTTTTTTAAATATAGTTACACCTAGTCAAGTCAAACCATGCAAATTTATATATTAGTTATAAATGTTTTAAACCTTTTTTTACCAGACGGTAAAATAGATTATAAATTTCACGTGCATCAAAAACGTACGTGTTATGAACTAATTTTGTTGAATAGGATGATTTATATTGAATTTTTTATACACATCAAATAAATCGATTCCTTTTTAAAACCAAAATAGTGTTCTTAAAGTTTAGGTTAAATTACAAGTTGGTTCTCTACTTTTTCAGGTGCATGTATTTAGTTGTTGAACTTTATCGAAACTGTCTAAGAAACTTTTAATTTTGTATCGAAATAAGTCTTTGGAAAATTTAAACATTTTCAAAAGTCAATCGCAAACTGTTATATATAAGTTTGTATTTTATGCATTTAGATATAACTCTACATTTTCAATTTTTTGTCTAGTAGATTTGTGAATTTATACATTTTAAAAGCATTTAGAGTCTAAACTTTATAATTTTAAAAGTTTAAAGATTAAATAAATATGAGAATTCTACGTTGAGAATTTTTCGTTTAACTAGTTGATTAAATCGTGATAATTAAATAATATGTCATAAAAATTGAACGCAATTTATCATTTTTCCTTGCTCAAAATTTTGTTTAAACAAAATAATACTAAAATTTAAATTAAAAAATATATACATTCTTTTTTTAAAAAAAATAACGGTTCAAGTTTCAATTTAGAAAGGGTTGTTTTTAAATATAGCAAAATTAACTTAAATATTAAAAAAAAAAATGTAGACTCTATCAATGATAGATATGGGTAGACTTAATATTCATATTTATAAATATATATTTTTAAACAGTTTTACCATTTACAATAATTTTTCTTTAGAAATATACATTATATTTTTTCAAAAGAAGAAAAACATTTGATCTTCATAAAAAAATACTTTTAATAAACTATAATAATTTTCAAATTAACAAAATCTACCATTATTGGTATCCATACTAAATACATGGCAAACATAAGAAATAAGAACAAAAAAAAAACCGAAGTTATAAAGTGAGGGACCCAAAAAGGCTATTTTATCATTATCGTTAATCGTTTGGACCAAACAATAAAATTGATATCGATAATCTTATCGAAAACAATATACAACCATCGAGGTCATAACCATCGTTACCAAATTTAATCCGTGGAACGGTAATTGATGACATGTGAGAGCAAAATTTAGAATATTTTTAAAATGTTCACTTAAAAAAAATAGTGGATACTACAAAAATTTCAACGTAATCCGATTGAAAACTTTCACCACGAAGTCTACGACCATTGGTTTACAGATGGAAATTACGAATATCGTAGTAGAACCCACAATTTATTACGATGATATAAGATTGGTAACCAAGAACCAGACATAACTAATAGGTCCCACTATTTTTTATTACGATTGATTGATTACGTTAACATGAAAATAAAGGTGGCCTAAGTTTGATGTTTGAAAAGTAGCATAATTTTCAAACTCATCTTTTTTAATCTTAAAATGTTTGTGTTTTTGAAAGGAAAAAGGAACATTATCAAAAATAGAAAAATAGATAAAATATTTAAACTTTATAAAAAAAATGAAGTGTAATAAATTTTTTATTTTTTAGTAGTTTTTTTCAATAAGGGATAAATAATTTTTCTTTTTTTTATTATTATTATTTAAAAAAATAAAAAATTTGGAAATGAAAATTATTTATCTTGTTAATTAATTAATTAATTTGGGCATTTGGTTTTTATTGGAGGCCGCTGGTTTGACAGACGGATTGATGGGGACGTAATGGACGAAAGTTAGAAGACATAATAATAGCGTGCGGAAATAATATGGCAATTGGGGGGGGGGGGGGAGTTCAATTTCCACCCATTCATTTCCCCATTTACATCACGTGCTCTTTTCCCCTTTTTTTTATTTTTTATTTTTAAATTACATTAAACTGATCTGATCTGTCACTTTATTCATTATTAGTTATTATTGTTGTTATTACTCTTATTATTTCAGAAATTATTATAATTTATTTGTGATGGACGACTAAATCTATATTATCTTTATTTATCATGATATATATAATTACAGATAATAATCTATCGTAATTATACTGTGATATTTTATTATATTATTATTTTATCTGTTTGTTTGTGGAGGTTGATGTACTTTGGGAATGGGAGATTATTATAATCCTAACTTTTGCTTCACCAAGTCACTTTGACTATGGATGTTCATTTGTAATTTGACTCTTTGTTTTTAAATAATATTTTCACTATTTGTGTCATATTTGATATTGATGACAACTTCACACCATTGGGGAGTAGATTTATTATATTACTTTTTGTTTATTAATGAATTTTAATGCTTGTTAGGGAGTAAAAATGTGAATAATTTGATGTTAAGAAAAAAATAAGTCAAAGAACTTAGCAGCACACATAAAATAGAGGTTTAAACTCAGGGGCCCATACAATCAACTATTTAACCAAATAGACTTTTAGTAAAATCTTTTAACTCATGTCAGACCTAGCATTTCAAATCTAACAACATGCACCATACAATTTGTTACACATTTATAACAATTTCATCAACATCAAAGTTAAATAATAAATAAAATAAAAAACTGCAATGCTTACTGATCAACAATTAAGTAATACAAAACGTAAATATATGTGGTTCATTAACAGTATGTTAGTTACATCCACAAAACGGAGGAAGAACGATATTATTAGAGAAAATATTTCAAAATATAAAACGATGTCACTAGGGTTAGAGAGTATATATGTTGAACTTCTCTAAATCATAAGGTCAAAATCGCAAAAAACTCATAAACACCCCTGTATATGTATTGGTTTTTTAGAACAACTTTCACTCTAATAAGCCTTTAAGACAAGTAAAGATGACGTTGTTGGATCGTAGGGGAAGCGGTTCGAATCCTAGGCGTGGGTCATTATAGTTGTAATGATATCACTCAAACAACAGAGCTAGTATATCATTCTTAAATTTCTTCAAATTGGGGGACTAGAAATCAAAGGCACATATTTCTTTTAAAAAGTTTAGAGACCATCACACATCCTTGATTTGAGACAACTCATTTTCTAAATTCTGAAAAATCTAAAAAACTTTATTTTTTGCCACAAAAATGTGTGAAATTAGCTTAAATGACTTTTTTTTTTCTCTATTCCATCTATTTTTGCTATTGTTTATGTGTCATTAAAAGTCCATTTTGTTGTAACGGAAGAACACTTTAAATTTAAGGAGTAATTTTAGACGGTGAGTTGATATATCATGTTTGGAGTTTATATGTCTGTAGAGTTTATATGTTTGAAGAGTTCATATATCTATGTTTGAGGATGCAAAGTTATTTTGTCTGAGTTCATATGTCTGTATTTTGGGTGCACAGTTGAGTTATATGTCAGGGGCATTTAGTTGTTCTGACACTAGTAGAAATTTGACATACAATGACACTAATGAACAATGTACATGAGAAGGGGGATTACTATGAACTCTTCATAATTTGTTTTTGTGATTACTATGTTTGTTTTGCAACTTTTTTTTTCCAATAACTCTACCCATCTTGGTTTGAATAAAATATGGATTGAAATTTTTTTAAATGTAATTTTTTCTTTGAATTTTTTGTTTCTTAAGTAATGAACAATAACAACATTTAACCAATCACATATTTCTACAGAAATGTAGTGAAATAAAATAGCAATCCAAAGAAAAACCAAAACTTTTGATTCATAAATTTTCTCCATGATTTTTTTTATCATATTCCTTTGTTTTCTTCTTCTTCCTATTATTGTTTTGTATTTTTCCTCTGTCATTTGATTTTTTTAATGGAATCCCTCCACATTTTACCACCCAATGAAATATCACTAATTTTGTTTTTCTAATAATTCCACTTTCAATTCCTCCAAATTTGGACGATTATCAAAGAACAAATCTATACTTTTCATCTTTTCTTCCTCGAAAATGATCTAGAGTTTTTGTTTTTGTTTTTTTTCCCTAACTTTTTGTTCTACCATTCTACAACATACATAATTTTTCAAGTTCTTAACACTTATTTAGTATGTGAATTCATTTAACATATAATTATTGCACTTAAAGTAGATAAAATACAATTATTTATATAATCCACCACCTTACAACACACTTTAATAATCATAGAACGTATGAGTTGAGCATTCACAAAAAATAGAGGCCGAAATTGATCGTGAGAGTTGGTCGCACGGAGGTGGTAGTCTAAGCCTGAATTTGGTTTGTCGAAAATGTCGTCGAAGATGGACAACGCCAGTAATTGATCGTCATAGTTGGTTGCATGAAGGTGGTCGTCGAAGTTGTCAACAAAGTGATTGTTGGATTTCGAAATTGGTCCTTGAAATTGGTCACCGGAGTTTATAATAGGAGTGATTGTCAAAGTCCGAAATTGGTCGCCGAAGTTGTCAATCGAAGTGATTGTTGGAGGCTAGAATTGGTTGACGAAGTTTGTAATCGAAGTGATTGTCGGAGCTCGAAGTTGGTCACGAGAGTTGTCATTAGAGTAATTGTTGGAGCCTGAGAATTGGTTGTCGGAGTTGTTCGGAGTGATTGTCGGAGCCAGGAATTGGTCATCGGAGTTGTCGTCGGAGCTCGGAGTTGGTCATCAGAGTTTGACGCGTGAAAGTTATCATCGGAGGTGGTTCCCACGATACTTGTTGACGGTGGTCAATGAATGGAGCATTGAAAACATTGGAAGACGTGAGAGTTAAAGTAAGTTGGGGTGAGTTGGTAAAATATACCAACTCAACTCCATAAACATTTAAAGTTGGTAGGTCAAACAATGAGTTGGTATATTATACTAACTAAACTTAACTCATGTTGGTGAGCTAAACACCCCCAAAGTATCCTTACAAGTCCTTTTTTGTATTATCTAGTTTGAAACTAAGAAAAATGAATGTGTGGTGTAAAAGTTTTTCGATAGTGCTCTTGTAATTGAAAATATAGAGAATTATTTTGTGTGATTGTAAAAACTTTCAAACGGTAAGTATCTTTGTACCTATCGCTACATTAACAGTGAGAAAAATTTCTGAACAAATATCAGGAGCACGATTATAACAAAGCTACAATAAACATTCGATGAATCTGTGAAGTGACAAAAGAGATTTAGAGGAAGTGCTTTACCAAATGAAGTAATTGATTAAGAAAAACAATAACTTTTAAAGATATACCCTAGAAGTTACAAGTGTTTGAAAGACTTTAATTAAAGTAAATTATACATATATATGTGGAAGTTTCTTTTCAAAGGATATACATGTGTTCAACTTCTAACCACATCCATTTATTCTATTTATAATGACTGTGAGCACATGCAATTTTTTGACATATTAATTTTATTTTATTTTTTTTAAAAAAAAAAAGAAATTATAAAGACGTGCACTTAATTACATAACATTTTTCCTTTACATTTACACGTATTCTTGTCAGCTTTTGTAAATATTGAATAAAATAGTAACTCAAAATTCGAGTAGGTTAATTAAGTGGTGCAAGTGTGACAGAAAAATATAAAAATAAAAATAAAAACCCATTCTTCTACCCCAATCAAGTAATAAAAATAGACAACACCATCCTTACAAAATTATTATGAGAAAAGGTGTGGATTGTTAAAGAAAAAAAAAAAAGTTGAAATAGACAGAGAAGAAGTGGGAGTAAACGTGGAATATTATATTTTTGTCGACGTGTCATTATTTGTATCAATATTTTTACATTGTTATGGATTTAATTTCGTTATAGAATATGTAAAACATTGTGTTATCATAACATAGATATACAAAGATACTAGTCTATCATAGTCTTTCGCGAGACAGTAAAAGTTTGTTATATTTGTAAATATTTTAGTTTATTTTTGCTATATTTGAAAACAACTCTATATTTAAAATATCAATGTAGCGGTCAACCCAACCCTAAGTTATGAAAAATGACAAAGTTTGAGTGACATAGCTTGTGAAGTGGATGTAGGTTAAATTGTGCCGAACCACTAAAAAATCACAGTGTCACTTTCTCTTTCTCTATCCTAATTAATTTTGCGATTAACTTGATAATATATTTTATTATTTAAGATTGATTGTAAATTTTGTTCTTGAATTTTATTATTCATATTTTCTTATTTTGATTAGTAGATATAAAATTTATATGTTCATTACCAATCTTTTTGTTGGAATTAAGTTGCTTTAAGGTATGATGGTTAATTTCTTGTCTAAAAAAGAATGTAAGCTCAATTATGAACAAAAACCAATATAATAATAGACTTAGCTTATATATTTGATATTGAGTGTTGGTGATAAACTTTATAATTTAAGTCCATCTATCACTAATATTGAATTTGCCCAAAAAAAAAAAAAAAAGATTGAAGCCTAAAGAAATACTAAAATTGATAATAAAAAATAGAGATTGATCTAAGACCAATTAATGGGCCCAACGTTCTCCATCACCCTCTCTTCAAATCTACTTCTCCCACATAACGAGAAAAAAAATATGTAAGGACATATTTGGAATTAGCTAAACAAAAAGGTATTTTTCAAAAATGCATTTTTAAACATTTTTTTCTAAACATTTTTTTTTTCTAAAATAGTTGTTCATGGAGGTGATAGTCAGAGTTGGTCGACAATAATCGGAGATCGTAGTTAGAGGTGGCTTAGTGACGATCACTAGAAAACAATTGTTAGAAGTTGGTTGTCAGTAGTCGCATAAAACAGTCACCAAAGACGATGGTCGATGGTGGCCGGTGGCGGTCGTTGGAAAGCAATGATCGGAGGTTGTTGACAACGGTTGTTGGAAAAACGATTGCTGTAAGTTGGCTATTGGCGGTCATCAAAGATGATGGTTGGAAATGGCAAACGATGATCACTGAAAAACAGTAAAGAAAAATTGGCCAATGATAGTCAACGAGAAACGATAATGGAAGGTTAGCTAGCACAGTCATAGAAAATGGTGAAAGGAGGTTGGTCGAAGACGGTCACCGAAAAATAGTAGTCAGAAGTTGCCCAGGGACGATTGTCAAAAAGCATTCTTTGGAGGTTGGTTGATAGTAGTTGGCGGAAAATGGTAGACGAAAGTTAACCGTCAACGATCGACAAAAATAACTGCTAAAAAATGGTGATAAGAGGTTCGCTGATGACAATCAATGGTGGTCGATGTTGTGCCAGCAATGGACACTAGAAAAGTTTTGTAAAAAAACTTTCATTGAAAGTTGGTCGGCAATGGTTTTCGAAAAGAAAAACGAAACAAAAGGTTGTCAACATTAGATGTAAAAAAACGGTTGCCAAAAGTTGGCAGGTGGCGGACATCGAAAAACATTCGTCGAAAGTTAGTGGACGATTGTTTTCGAAAAATGATTATTAGAGATTGATTGACAACGGTTGTTGGAAAACAATAAACGAAATTTAACCGCCAACACTTGACAAAATAACAATAAAAATATGGTGATTGGAGGTTCGCTGGTGATAGTCGATGGTGGTTAGTGGTTAGCCTGTGATGATCACCACAAAAGGGTCACCCAAAGTTTGGTCAGCAACGGTTGTTAGAAAGCAGACATCGAAGGTTGGCTAGGAGCAATCAAGGAAGAAAAGGTAAACAAGTACTGGTTGTTTGCAGTCGCGTGAAACAATAGTGGTCAGAGATTCACTGGCGACAGTCGCTAGAGACCTTTATCATATGTTGGCCGACGAAAATTGACTGAGACGATTGTCAAAGGTTGGATGACGAGGATTGCCAGAAGTGGTGGCCATAATTTTTCATACAAATTAGTGAAATTAACCATTAAGCTTTTTAAAATTCATTTTTCTAAGAGTTGACTTTAAGTGTTTATCTTAAACAACAATATTTTATAAACTTATGTTTTCAAACTTTAGTTTAGGTGTTTGCCAAACACATGATTTTTTTTTTCAAAACAATTTATTTTTTGAATTTAATCACTTGAAAATACAATCCAAACACACCCTAAATTTCAATTCAACATATATCTGGTAGATCGATATGCACTAAATAAGTTACACGAGATTTGTTATAGTTAATGTGAGGCTTATTTGCAATTAATGAACGTTTGATTTTACAATTGAAACTCCGATGATGACAATGACCATGAATTGATTTAGGGTAAGGAATTGGAGGAAGATGATTTTTTCAAAACTAAAAATTACAAGTTTTAGTCATTAATGATAGAATTTAAAAGTTTTATGTATTTTATAAATATTTTATTCAGTTCCACCATTTACGATAATATTTTTTTATAGTACATCGTTTAATATAAAATATAACTAACAAACCAGTAAGCTTTAACTATATTATATCTTAAGAATATATAGTTTTGTCGGTAAGCTGTAATTCTTTTTTTTTAATCTAAAAAGAACTCTCAATTTTGTATTCAGTATGAATGTCATATTAAAAACAAAAAATTTAGGATCCATTTGATAACGTTTTCGTTCCTTGTTTTTTATTCTCGTTTCTCAGTTTTTAATTGTAACGCCCCAGATTTTTAACCTTAACCCAAGATCGTTACTCTAATAAAAATCATTAAAACCATTTTAAAAACGAAGGTAAATCAAAATAAATACTTTAATTTAATCCAAATAAAATAATAAAAGATTTCAAACGTTCAATCAGTAAT
>JBBPDJ010000004.1:4730002-4753949 GCA_037974625.1 Cucumis cinereus
CTGTTAGTCTTGATGCAAGTGCTTGAGTTTACAATTATTACCAAGATATGGCCCATATATGTCCTCATCCCTCTTTGAATATTTCTTCTTGCCTCATGTCAACACTTGAAGGAATTCACTATAATTTGTGCATGTGTTTCTAGTCAAGCCTAGAAAAAAATAGTTTTCTTGATGCATAGAATATTACAGAGTAGTCCTATCAATTGGATATGAATTATATATTAGTATTACTATTACATTTATACATTGCCATTGTGTAAGGTTTTTTCTTTTCTTTTTTTAATTTTTTATTATCATATTCTGGTCTTAGGATGATCACGAACAATGCATTTTTTATTACATTTACTTTCCTTGCCACTAGATTAGTTAAGAGTATTTGAAATTTGCCTATAGCTTGATGTTTTGTTGTATTTGTAGGTTCTAAGTTCCTTGGGTATCACACCGCACAAAAATGGATCAATAGAGCACCATTTGAAAATATAATGTTGATTACAGTGGATCTCAAAGCACACAAGACATGTGTAGTTAGTTTAATAACTTGTCTTTGTATTTTTTTTTTCTATTACGCCTAACACATAGAAGAAAGACAAAACATGACTAAAGAGGCAAATGATTAGACATATGTACACACTGATCACATTCTATTTTCATGCTTATTGAAACTATTTGTTTCGTTCGAAGCTCGTTTTAAGACATTCTAGAGCCATCGAATAATAGTTTATTTAGATTTTGGGAGATATATATATGTTGGTAAAGGATTAGCGAAATATGCATATACATTGTGGATAATGGTTATTTATGATATAAAAAACGTGAATTTGTTTTTATGTTTTAGGTTGGTGGTGGGGAGAGGGTTTAGTTAAGGTTATTGTTTTGTCAATTTGTTTCAAGCTTTTGACATGTAAAATTTGTTAAGTTGCTTTATTTGTGTATGTTGGTTGATTTTTAATGATGTTATATGGTTGATTTAATTTATGTTTTGGGTTGGTGGTGGGGGCAGGGTTGGCTTGAAGTTTGAAGTTAATGTAGAATATATTTGATATTAAGTAGAGTATATATTTGCTCAATGTAGAGTATATTTGAAGTTTAAAGTTTAGTTATGGTTATTACTTTCTCAATTTGATTCAATCGTTGGATATGTGAAATGTAATAAATGTATGATGATTGTTTGTGTCAAATCGAAACATTGAATATATATTGTTTTAAGACTGCAAATACAAGTGCAAAACAAGTGCATATACAGGGTATAATAAATTTAAAATTTTAAAAAAATTACAGAATTAACTGGACAGTGAAACATTGTCAAGTATAGTCTAAAACTTGACAATTTCAAAGTGTCAAGAAATTACATCATATTTGACAGTATAAGACCGTCAAGATTGAACTTTACTTGACAGTTAAATGATGTCAACTAAAATATATACTTGACGGTGAAAAACTATCAAGTAAAGTGTTAGCATTGACGTTTATACACTATCAAGAAAAAGTCTTTTTCTTGACACTGGATTACTTAATTGATTTAAAATTGTCGAGTAATCTCATACTTGACAGTAAAAATTGTCTAAGTAAACTCTTTTTTGTAGTAGTGTTACCACATGTGTTGGCCAACTTTCTACACTCAATGTCCAAATGTGTCGTATCTTACTTGCCAAAATATAACCCCTATAAATAGCGGTCATTTGTGGATTTTGTAGACACACACATTAGTGAAAATTCAAAGAAAGTTGAAGAAAGTAGAGAATTTGGAGAAATTTCTTATTTTATATTTTTTATATATTATGTTTTATTTATTTTAATATTATAATTTTTTGATATCTGTATTTTCGTTGTACATCAGTTTCTACAACAAAAACCCATTACTTTGGTTGGATTCTCAAAAGCAAAAAAAATTGGAGTGGTTGGATATGGAGGTTAAGGGTTAGGTAAGATGTGAATCTGAGAATTGAAATGTTTACTTTAAGAGATCTATGTAATCATAATTCATGAATCCCCATTTTCATCATTTACTCTTTACCCTTTTTTTCTTTTTTTTTTCTCCTTTTTAAAACAAGTTTACTTAATGTTATTAAGATTAAAAGAGGAAATCTTGTTTGATATAATTGATTTAATAATAAATAATTTCTAAGCCTCTTACTATTAATAGACCAATAATATTTAGGATATTTAAAAACAAAAGACATAAGTGGTTTGAACTTGTGAGACCATAATTAGCTTCCCCTCCAACACTATAATCTACTATGCATATTTTAACGAACTAAACCCTTAAATTTTTTTTGAGTCTTTCCTAAAAATCAACATTATAACTATAGCAAAAGGAAATGAAGGAATTTTTGTCTTCCTTGGTTCCATTTTGTCTGTTTTTCTTTATAAATACATCATTATAGTTTCACACAACTTAAATTCTTTTTTTTTTTTCTAAAAGTATTTTATCACAATTCGGTGGAGAAACTTTGGGGCACCCTTGAGGTAATGCACCTTGTGCTGTAGCTAACTGAGTCGCTCTAGAAGCATGTGTACAAGCTCGTAATGAGAGACATGATCTTGCTCGTGAGGGTAATGAAATTATCCGCTTCGTACATCATACTTTTTATTAACGTAAATTTGAGGTCCCACTCCTAAAAATGGTGAATCTAGATAGATCACAACTTTAAAAAATACATATAATAGTATGTAGGGATATTATAGTTGACGTAGGGTGTACACTTTTAAAAAGATTTTGGGATCTTCAATTTTAGTGTATCGACAATGAACGTTAAGTCAACTTCTAATATCCTTACTACAATATGTATTTTTAAAGTTGTACACCATTTGAATTTTACTAATTTTTATTGTTGTGACCCACATACTTATGGTAACAAAAACTCGATCGGTGTACTTTTTCATTCTAAAAACAAACTTAAGCATCTAAGTATCTTTGATCAAGCACGAGATTAGTATTTAATCTTTCTCTTTAACAAAGTCCTCATTAATCATGATTCTCGATTTCAATGCATATTTTAGAGTTTAATACATTCCTCTGAGGGACCGTTTGTTTTTCGGTAATGTAGATAACAAGAATATTCAGATGTTCGGAGTTATAGATGTTTGGAATTACATATTTTCTATATTCTTAGATAATTATATTTATTTTGTAAAAATATTTGGAAATACTTGGATAACTGTAATAAAAAAGTGAAATTTATATTTATATTAATTATAAAATTAAATAAAGAAGGATGAAATTTATATTTATGTGAAAAAAGAAGGTTAAAAAAGTGAAAAGTGAAAAGTGGATGCTTTCAACACAAAAATTAGCTTAAAACCTCATGTTTTAGAAGAGACATCCAAAATTTCCTTGAATGCCTAGAAATCTTCAAATGTCCGAACATTTTACATCACCACAAAACCCTACAAATATTAACATTTTAAAATAAAAGAATAGAAAAACTTAATGTGGTTAAATAATTATTTACTCTTTAAAATTATCAACAACACTTCTAAGTTTCTTATTTCATTACATACTTCCTAAAACTATTTTCAAAGTTCTCTTGCTAACTTTTGGAAACTAACTCCACATATATATATAGCATTTAATTTTTTTTCTTTTTTGATAATCAACAAAGAACTTAAATATTTTTCTAAGTGAAAATTATATATATATATTTTTTATTTTATAAAATATCGCTATCAATAAAAAAAAATAATAATAAATATGATTAGCACTAAGTGAGAATTTATGATGTAGGATGAACCTACCTCTATAAGATTAGTTTATACTTTATATTATAATGATAGCAATTAAAAGCCAAAAAACAATAATGTGGTAAAGGCAATGGTGGTAGTTGTTCAATCTCCTAGAAGGAAAAAAATGAAAAATAACAACAATAGTAATTCATAAATTATAATAATAAAAAGATTTTATTTCCCGACAAAGCTTGGTGGAGGTCCATTATCTTAAAGAAAATTTTAAACATATCTTTTTAAAATAAATATAAATAAATAAATAAATAAAAATTGGTCAAGCCTAACTCCAACATATTCACATTTCTCTCTCTGAATTTTGTTGAAAGGATAATGATAGTCTTTTGTGTTTGCCTTTGCCAAAAGCTTCTTTCTCCAATTTTGCTTTTACATTACTAAGAGCAAACCACAAAGCACTTTGTATTAGATTCAATTCCTCCTCATCAAACTTTCAAATATTAATGTTTCATCAATTCAATTATTAACCTAATTATGTCCGTCATACAACTAAATTTAAGATTTATCGAAATTAGATAGATTAGAATTAGATAATTAAAAAGCGGGTTAAAATAGGATTTTAGTTATTATTATTTTAGATGCTAAATTAATGGCTTGTCACACTCGAATTAAGCCGTTGATTTGTGTTGGTGGGGTGATTTGGTGAAAGCCACCAAGTTGGACTCTCTTTTGTTAACTTTCCCATATCTTCTGGTTGACAATAAGAAATAAACTTGACAAATATATCATAATCTTCCTAAATAAACGGTTATTAACCCTATTTTGGTTTGATTAGGATTATTTGTAGATTTATTTATTTATTTTCTTCTTTGAATTTTCTAGTATTGTTTTATTTCAGCTTTTATTTTATTTTATTTTTTTGTTTGTCGCTTCATAATAAGTAAAAGAGAGTCGAATCGCTTTCTAATTAGACGGTTATTATAAGGGTAGGATGCATTCATAGGTATGTACCTAAATATTTTCTTATTATAATAATTTAGTTGAACGAAGAGAGAAGGATTTGAGTAGTACGTAGTATACAATTAAAAAAACACAACTTATTATGTTAGAAAATATTACTAGAATAGCTAGAGCGGTATAGCTTTATTGAAATACGAATGTACAATGAATCACGAGGTTCGTGGTAACAATCTCCTATTTCTAATTGTACTAAAATCTTATTAACATTGAAAATAAAATAATTAGGGAAGTTTATCATTTTTATTTTGTTTATTTTTCATTAGATTTTTATATAAACAATATTTTAAAGTTAGTGATATTATTAAAATTACCGCAACTCATTGGCTACTTTTAGGTTTATTGATGATATTTATCATGGCATCATGGACCATGAAGCTCAAACCGATCTCGATCAATTTAAGAATAATGAACTCAAAAAGACACCATTTGTCCCTAGATTTTTATATTGGAAAAATGAAGAACATCATAATGCTTATAAGATAAATGATATACTCCTCTCCTTACAAATTGATTGTTTATGAAACTCCTTGTTAACTAATAGGGTATCAAAATCTATGAAAATCAAATGGACAATTATTGCAACTAGTTTTGAAAATGAATTCTCATGTTATTTAATAATATTAATATGTACTAATTAGTCGGTGAAAATGATCCTCTTTTGAGGGAGCCATAGCTCATAAGTAGCTTTCAATATATAGACACACATAGATTATTAATTAGCTAATAAAATCTCCATTCTCTACATTTAAATGTTTAATTTACAACATGATATCAAAATATAGAAGTAATATTTCTCAATTTAAACAAGAGCACACAAAAAGAAAGATCTAATCCCAATGCAATAATATCAAATAGATTTGCATGGTTCCCACAAAATATGCAGAGATATCAATAATAAAGTGCAACCTAGCTACCAAAAGATTCATAAAAGCATATTATATAAATAAATATACCTTGAAATTCTTCATAAAAGTCCTTCAAAAGAGGAAAGGGATAGTGAAATTAGTAATAAAGAGAGAGAGAGAGAGAGAGAGAGAGAGAGAGAGTCTTTCAATCTTCATATATGAAAGATTGCCACTATACAGTAAGCAATGAAGCTGACAAATTTCCTCCATGAAAGAGAGACAATAAAACCTAACACACTCTCAAAAGAAGAAAATTTACCTACTTCATCACTTGTGGCAATCCAATCTTATTAGAAAACCCTAAACCTTCATAGAAAAAAAAATACAGAAAAAGAAAATATATCACAGTGCTCCGTAGCAAATCGTTCCCTCTCGAGCATCTCAGAAAAACTATTCAATGTGACTGTCACAATGCAGTTGTCCCATACCAACACTCACTCGTGGATGCATGCAAGCCACATTGTTCCAATCTCCCAAATAAATTCTCCTCGCACAACCCAACAATCAGAGAATGTTTTGTTACTGAGCACGAGATAATTCAAGATGTTGCATGAGATATAGTCGATAAGAAAGAAACCCTAATAACGGAAATTACCAACACATAATTTAAGAGAAGTGATCTTCTTGATCATCAGAACCAGTGAGACATTCATCGTCAAGAGAAGAGCAAGGGGAATGGCCTTTACCAAAGGATCTAATATGATCTTTTAGAGATCTTTTGTGTTTGAAATCTGAGCCACAGCTGCAATACCAAAGCTTACCACAATTCTTTTCATGGGTTCTCCAATCTCCTTTAACAGCCAAAGATTTGCCACATTTTCTACACATAAATGGCTTACAACCATGTTTTCTTTTGTAATGAGTTTGAAGGGTTCTGAAGTCCTTCAATGGCTTGGCTCTTGGATGGTTAATGTTGTTCTTGCAGTCTTGAGCACAGCAATAACATGGAAGCCTTAGCATTGCTGCTGGTTGTGTTCCTCTTAGAGATTCTGGCCCTTTTCTGTACTCTGATCCATGCCCCCACATGTGCATCTACAAGTATATTACCGTACGTATATATGGAGCTAAGTGTTTTTCTTTTCAAACAAAACAAAAATTGAAATTACAAACAAATATGAGATGAGAAATTGAACATACAAATTCGTAATGGAAGTCGAAATGTTGATGATTTAAGCATGAGCGAGGTTAAGTAGGGGTAAACAGAGACTTTTGAGTTTCGAATATTAAAATTCTTAGGCCTAGTATGATAACCATATTTTCCTTTTGGTTTTTCGTTATGAAAATTAAGCTAATAAACATTACTCCCATCTATAAGTTTCTATGTTATTTATATTCTACCAAAAATTTTCAAAACTCAAGTCAAATTTTAAAATACTTAGACTTTATTTGATAATCATTTGTATTTAGTTTTTATATTTAAAAATTAAGTCATTATACATCATTTCACGATCTATCCATTTCAATATTTTTTTGAAGAATGTTTTCAAAATCAAAGCTCAATATTTAAAAAAAAAATTATTACAACAATAATTTTAGTATGAAAACAAGTACAATTTTCAAAAACAAAAAATCAAATGAGTAACCAAACATAATTGTATGAAAAATAACTTATTTTGTTAACTAAAATTTTACTATGAATTCAAACATATATATAAAAATAAATGGATGGAAAGCAACCTAAATTTGAAGAACATAAAAGAAAGACGAAATCTTGTAATCAAAGGAGTCTTAATTATTGACTTTGATTTAATTTATTTTTTGTATGGCTTAGCTTTTTCTTTCACTAAACACGATGAGTTTTAAGAAAGTAGTTTTCTTTTTCTGTCCTGTGTCCTCACGAGAAAGCTTGGTTTTTAGCAACATTAACGGGGTCCCCTTGGTTGCAAAGTCATAAAGAGAAAAAGAGAGATCATTAGCTTAGCATTACTTCAAAATACCCAAATCTCTTCAATGATAGACCTCCATTTTTTATAAACCCCCTAAAAATAAACTGTTTTTAGAACAACATTTCAATTTTGAGTGGTCATTAACGGGGTCTTAGTTAATTTTCTTTGAGAGGATATATGAATTAAAATTTATAATCTTAATCATTGAAATTAAAAGTAGGTTCTAATGATCAAGGGTTTTAATTTAAGAAAGAGCTTGGTAAGGATATATATATGATCAGCCATAACTAAAGATAACTAGACAAGGTTTAATAATTAAATCACTTTACCTGCATGTTATTGTATCTATTAAATGATTTGTTGCAGATAGAGCAAGCAAACTGCATGGGACCAACAAGGATTTGAGCTTGAGTTGGGATCCAAAACCTTCCTTGAGTATTAAAATTAGAGAAGCTTTTCTTCAACCTGTTTATTTCTTCTTTCTTCACACAAACATTCATGTTCTTCCCATCACAAAAATTAGAGACATCACCAACATTTGGAAGCCCAATGTGCAAACCCACTTCAACTTTCTCCATATCTTTATCCTCCTCTTTAACACCCAAATACTTCCTTTCACCATCTGGAGCTGGAGTCCCTTCTTCGTCCTTCTTCGCCGATGCCTCCATCTCAACAAACAAAGGCAGGCATCGCTCGGGAACGCATTGGACGTTGCTTGTCTGATGAGAGACCAAATCTCGGTCAGAGGAACACGAAGACGAAGACGAGAGAGAGATGGAGGGAGAGGAAGAGGAAGAGGAAGGGTTGTGTGGTTTAAGCCATTCTATGAAAGTTGGCGATTGAAGACAAAAGATGTTATCCTCTGCCATGTGATTTCTCAAACCCATATCTTCAAAGGGTTAACAGAAAGATCTCATCTTCATCTGTTGAACACAAAAAAGAGCAAAAAAGAAAAAACTTAAGCTTTATAAAGGATTGATATTCAAACGATGAACAAAAGGTGTTTTTGGTTTGTCTTTTTTTTTTTTTTTTTTTTCCTATGGTCTTTTGATGTATAAAAGAAAAAGGGGAGATAGTAAATGGTGGGGTTAGGAAGAAAACAAAAAAAAACAAAAAAAAAACCGACATGCAATGAAATGAAAGACTCATAATAAAAGGGAAAGAATTGAGAATCCAAGAGCTTAAAGTCTTGAGGGGAACTGTTGATAATGTAAACTACACGTCGTTTACCCTTTTCTTCAATTTTTTTTTCTCTCTTTATAATAAACTATGAGTATTTTAATTTGATAATTATTTTTCAAATATGAAGCTTGTGAAAATTTGACCCACATGTCACAATTTTTTCTTTTAAGTGCTACCAATTACACCAAACTTGGAGAAGCAAGAAGTGGAGGAGCATTATATATATTCTCAGTCAATACCTAAAAGAAAAGGCCGAAAGTTATATTTATATTTTTTTGCAATCTTCTTAGGTTATTTTGAATTTAAATTATTACACTGTATTATTGAAAATTGCAATGGGTAGTAATAGTTTTTTAAGGACTAAATTATAAAAATAAATATAGCATTTCAACTTTGCACTTTGTATAAAAAATACATTTAAACTTTTAAAAATTTTAAAAATATCTTAAACTTTCAAAAAGTGTTCAAAACTACTCTCACCGTTAGTTTTGAATTCAATGGGAACCGTTATTTGCTTCAAAAATACCTTTAAACTTTTAAAAGTTTCAAAAATACCTTTGAACTTGAAATAAGTTAAAAAAACACACTTGTTGTAAATATATAAACAAAAAAAGTTAATACCTTATTGCAAAAATACCTCTAAACTTAAAAAAAGATGTGTTAGTAACCTTATATAAGAAAAGATTGTTAAATATAGGGAAATTGTCCAAACCAACCTATTAAAGTTTTCACATTATCAAAATAGCACAGTTTTTTAAAAGTTGTTGAACTAGTTTTTCTTTGTATTACTTGCCCCGACACTAAGATTTTGTATTGAAATTAATTATTTTTAACATTATCTAAAACTATCGATTTTTTTTTGCTATCTCGGTGAATCTTGCAAACTATGAGTATCGAGATTCACATGATTTTTTAAAATCTTACCAGTCTTTTGTATCTCTTCAAAATTTAAAAATTACACGGTCAAATATTAAAAAAATAATGGGTGAGCTATGTAGATAGCCGATATTTGAAAAAAAGATAAGATGGATCTCGATTCATCTTGGGCCAAATTATAACAAAAAGCCTAAAAAATTGATAATTTTGAAAATTTTCAATTCAATTTGGCTCTAGATGAACCGAGATCAACATAATCTTTAATATTATGTAATCTTTTCAAATCTTTTACCAACAACTAACACATCGTCAAATTTTGTTTAGTAATCTTTCCAAAAAGTTTATAAAAATGTTGTCGTAAATTCATTTGAAAATTTATATAATTATGAAACACATAAATTACGATAAAGATTTGAGAAATTGTATTAAAAATTGAGATAATATCTGATATATATAATCAAATTTGGGAAAAACTAGTAGATTCTTGGTGTTAATAGTGCCCAAGATTTTCTAAGATTTTCCAAAACAATCGATAACGTTGGAAAAGTGAAGTTTTTAAAGATAATCTTGCTGCTCGATCTCGAGCGAAAAGTACCGAGAAAATCTAGTTCAACGACTTTTAAAAAAGGGTGCTATTTTGATAATGTGAAAACTTTAATAGGTTGGTTTGGACCAATTCTCTTTGTAAAATTCTGTGAGATTTTATGTTTTAACTTGAAATTTCAATTTTTTTTTTTTTTTTTTTGTAATAAAATTGTTGTAAGAATTGGATAAGTGGGAGAAAAATGGAAGTATTTTGTACAAAAACAAAAGGACGAGAATTTCTATATATTTATTTAAATTGATTCTCTTTCAACTCAATAGATTTTCAAACAAATTGATAATTGTTGTTAGAGATTTGGTGTTGCTACATTTGTTTAAATTGTTTGGCTTTTGTTCTTTGAGTTTTTCTGGCTTGTTGTCTCTCAATTATTTTGTTGGGTTTCTGAACTCGTTGTTCTAACTTAAAAAAATATCAGCCAAAAGGGAGAGTTTGTTAAAAGATTTGGAATTGACGTAAGATTCACGTAGAAGTTGATGTCTCTCAAGTTTATTTCCTTCTTTGGAAAATTCTGCAGAGTTAGATTCTTTCCTTGTTTATGCTCAACAGGTTTCGAATGGTAAGTTTTCCTATTTACTACTATGCATATTTAGGAGCAAATTGTGTTCTTTTAGGGTTGGCTGGTTTGAAGAATATTGGAGTTCGTCTTGTATGGGTGTCGAAAACACAAGTCTGTCAATCTATGAGAGTGTGAAGCTTTTGTCATTGTCGATCTTTACTGTTTCTCTAGATCTTATTGATTTGTTATACTATATTTTAAGAATAGATTCTCAAATTTAGGAGGAGCCTAAGTTGTTTCAGGTGAAGCAATTTTCATTTGAAGGGAAAATATAGAAGTTTAAGTTGAGAGGGAGTCTCACGCTCAGGGTGAGTCTAAGTGATCATTCAGTAATATTCTCATACTTAGGGGGAGCCTAAATTCGTTGAAGGTGAAGGGATCTCACACTTAGGGGAGCCTAAGTTTCATTGAGAGAGTTGAAGGTGAGGAAATCTCATACTTAGGGGAGTCTAAGTTTCACCGTTCTTTCTGTATTATTATTATTATTATATATAATTTTTTTAAAAAAAGTGAATGATAACAAGGGTTGAAATGTAAATTGGGTTAGACTTTTGCATAAAATAACAATCCCTTAGGCTATTATTGTAAAGTTTAGACAACTACGTGATTAGACTTATTTATTTGTGTGGAAACATCTCGATTTAAGTATAGTTGTCACTCTAAACTATTTACCCTAAAAATTCACTCATGGCCTATCTCATAACATTATTATTTCTCATCTTTTGTTTCTATATTTTAATAACATTTGAAATATAAACATGTTTAATAACTGTTGTTATCTCTCATTTTTTTTTTTAAAGAAATAGAAGCTTTAATATGGTTGATAGCTCTTCCTTATTTATATTTTTAAGTGAATTAAAATTTATTAAACATAATATAATAAAAATATATAACATGGATTAAAACAAATAACAATTAATATTAAAAGAAATGTATCAATTAATAATTAATTGCACAACATAATACACATATTTGTGTGTTCACTTGTAATTAAAAATGAACACGTTTATTTAATTCAATAGTAAACTTTATTTTGCTTTAAGAATGAACATGTTTCACATCATCCGATCATAAACGCACATAAAATCTTAATACCAGATTTTATTTCATAGGTATCTTTTTGTAACTTGTATTTGGATTAATTTTGAAATGTTTTTTAAAAAGTCATTTTCATTTAAACACTTCTGATCAAAATTGTTTTGAAATAACCCATGTGTTTGCAAGTATTTCTCAATAATTCAAGAGTCACATTATCCTCATCATCATTCGAGGAGGAAGACTTCGAAAGCGTGGGGTGATCAACATTAGCATCTTTCAT
Source organism: Cucumis cinereus (assembly GCA_037974625.1). Classification (NCBI taxonomy): domain Eukaryota; kingdom Viridiplantae; phylum Streptophyta; class Magnoliopsida; order Cucurbitales; family Cucurbitaceae; genus Cucumis; species Cucumis cinereus. The sequence continues at coordinate 4,742,028 of JBBPDJ010000004.1, forward strand.
TTCACCAGCTGCAACCTTAACAGTAGTATTCTTAACATATCATTGTGAATCATGTCTTCAGTCTCAATACCTTGAAAAGAAGGGTTGGATAAAGCAGGAGAAATAGTAGTGTCTTCAACAGCATCAAATGAGAGACAAGCTTTTCAGAATTCTCACTAGCAAGATCAACAGTCTCAGAGTTCAAGTTTTCTTTTTCAACATTAGACGAAGTGATAATGTTCTAAAAAAATAAAAGATACAACTTGGTCAGTTATCAACTTGTCAGAATCTTTCACGTGAAGGTTAGTATGAGTAGGAGGGTCAATTTCAACATTCACAGAACGATCAAGCAAACTAGGATAATCAAGTGTAACAGAACCAAACATAATTTCATTTTCAACTTCAGAATTTTAAGCATTCGGAGAGATGATTTTCACTAAAATATCACTGGTTTAAGGAGCGACAAAATTAGTAATTAGAGTAGTTCAGAATGAGTCACAACATGCAGTAGAGCAATAGCATGATCATGTTTGTTCAACACAAGAGGAGGATCGTCAATGGAATCTCTAAAAGAATAAACCCTAATTTCTTCTAACGATTTGGTACTAGAATCGACAATTTAATCAGAACGACTAAAAAAAGTAATATTCACATGCATGTGGTCAACAGATTTACTCAGAGAAGTCTCTTGAGTGGTGTGCCTATTTTCCACACCGTGACCAACTAAATCGGTTATAATCAATGTAGCAGTACTAACCTTTTCTACAACAGAAGCTTCAAATAAGGGTCTAGAACTAGAGCATTTTGCTTGACATGGGAGACTCCCAATTTGTTTGTTGAAGGAGGAAATCCCTGAAACCGAACACCATATCTATTCAAAACTTGGGAAGGAACATTGTGATGCCTCGAGTTTAGGAGGGGAACATGAATGAACCTGAGGATATGAAAGTAAGGTTAAGAAAGGCTTAAAAGAAATGAAAGTTACTACCTATACCAACAAGGTTCACTTATCTTGTAAGTGGCTCAATCATAATAACTCTAAAGTTAAGCGTACTTAGCTTGGAACAATTCTATGTTGAGTGACCTCCTAGGAATTTTACTAAGATGATTGAGGACAAAACATGTTGAAAGGACCCGTGTTGGTTTCTTGGGACAACTTTAACACAAGATAAGATGATGTAACCAGGTCGCAAGGTCGCAGGGGAATGCTGGAGACGCTAGTTGCCGAATTTGAATTTGGAATCTTGGTTCGATTCCTGGGCCTAGGGCGTTACAAACATCATCTTAAACAACAATTTTGCTTTTTGCTTTTTCATTGTAGCAAACCATATTTTTGTTAGAAGTGTAGTTCCCTTGACTAGTGCTAACAATTTGATCAAGGTTAGCAGCACAAGTGTGAAGACATGAGATGATGGAAGAAGGTTGTGTACTGAGCGGTGACACAACCCACGTTAACACCCTGATAGAGATTAACTACAAACACAACAAATTTAAGGGACTATTAGAGAGAAAATCATGGTTAACAGAGCACACCCTGATAGAGATTAACTACAAACACAACAAATTTGCTCTATGTGCACATATGAGGATAATCCAAGCCAGACGTTGCGTACATGTCCACCTAGGGCAAGATGTGTGGTATAAGATGCATCCACCAGAGTTAAGCACTTGTGTGTGAGTTTGCCCACATTCAGTCTAAAGTAAAGTCGAGCAATTGAATGTTTGAGTGTTGTCCACTTAGGCGCTAGTTGGGTGAGTTTGCCCACACCAGTTAGCTGGGAGTTTTAGTTTGTTACATCATTCAAGTACGGGTACGTTGAGTATGCACCTGTCCCAGTGGTTTGAATGGGTGTAAGCTAATGAGGTTTTGGCGTAAAATGCCTAGAGAGGGCTCATTAACAAATGGATGCCTAAAGAAAGAAAATGGTTTTGGAACTTGGTTTCTATGCGTTATAAATTGTTTACCAGAATGTTTTCTAAAAACTCGTCACTCAATAAGCATTAGGCTTATGTTTTCAAATGTTCCCCCTATCTCCTGAAGGATTAGTAAAGTATGTAGCGAAATCTAACGGATCTAGATATTATCCAAAATGAACTAAGATAAAGGATTAATCATGCTTTGTATTACTTGAAAAACAAAGTTCGAAGTTATACCTTTGAAGCTCAAATAGTCTATTGATTTGAGGTTGTTTCTGTTCACGATCAAATCTCTAGAACAATTAGTCTATTAATTTGATGCATAAGTTTAGCTAATCTCGGGTATTTTAACCTAAAAAATATAGCACTTTTATGGTGCTATCAACTACGTCATACACACTTGACTCTTAAATATTAGTGAAATATATTTTCCGAGCACAACCCCTAGACGTGGGTTGTAGTTTATCACCGAACTTGATTACCATTCTCTTCGTATTCTTCTTTCATTTACTGTTACTTATTTGTTGTCTCAGTAAGTGATTAGACATTGATCTGTTTTAACATTTATGGTCTGTGTGATGAACCAACTTAAAATTTCACACACATGGTAGTTTCTAACCCAATAAAATAAATGAATTTGATTATTGTGGTAAAACTTAGTTAAAAGTTGAAATTATTACATCTTTTGTTCAGTAACTTTTGGGGTAGAAATCAACATCATGCCTTTATAAAGACCCCAAAGGATTTTGATTAATTCTGAGATGGAAATACTTGCTTTGTTATGTCTTCACAATTGTTTTACTTTATTAAAAGTAACAAATTAAAATTGATTGTCTGGTAATGTCTTTCATAGCTTGGCATTTTCTCTAAGGCATCAATGGCTCAATGTTAAATCCAAAGAGGAAAATATTAAAGTTGACAAAGAAAAAGGATGGTTGTTTTAGGTCATGTTTTGTTTTGTGGTTTTTCTTGCACACAGATTTTGGGTAGTTTATCATTTTCCATGTCAAAACAAGGTTTGGATTGTTATCCCTTTGTTGAAGACACAAATATAATATAGTAGTCGATAAAAGTTGATAAAATCTTGTGTATGTAAGTATAATAATATATCATTTTTGTTGGTATGATTTCTTTTCAATCATTTGGGTTAGGTCAAAATATCATATACTAATATATAGATATAAAAACGTATATATTGTGTTGATCCCAAAATTTGGATGGAGAAAAATATAGTTTGACATTCATGTGACAACAACTATTAGTTTACAGTTTAAAGAAAGAGAAAGAATGCATAACAAAGAGAAAAGAAACTACGTGTCAAAGTCGGATCCTATAGACAACAAGTCATAAGCTTAAATTTCCGTTCAAGTTCAAGTTCAAGTTACCTTGTATAAAGTTATAATAATGTATTTGAAAGAAAAATGATTTCGAATTTACTTTTTCCTCTTGTGATTAGAATGAGATATATGTTTTCTTTATCATACCCAAGTTATGATTAGATTTGATTAACTCAATGATTATATTATTTTGGCCCCATTTGAACCTAAGTTTAATGTCCCTCTCTAGCTTTTTGCATATTCTTGGTCGTCACATATCACCTGCAACATAATAGTATATAATTAGCAATTGATATCAATGTTTTTTTTTTCATTTTTTGTGAATTATTTATCTCTAATGATTTTGTTATCAATTTAAAGCTCGATTGAATTCACTATTCTACATTAATTATTTTAACAATATTGTTACAAATCAACAATTAAGAAATACAAAAATGTATAGAAATCGACACAGATATGTGGTTCACTAATAGTGTGCTAGATACATCAACGGGATAGAAGAAAACAATTTTTATTAGAGAGAATTTTTCAGAATACAATACAACGTCCACTAGATCAGAGATATTATAAACTAGGGCCAAAATCGTAAATAAATCATAAGTATGTGTATGTGCTCAATTACGAACTAAAGATCCCGTACTAGATTGTTTGTAGTGCCACACACGGAGTTCAAGATAGTCCAAGAAATACATAAAGTGAAGAATTCTAAACAATTGCCAAAAAAATATAGTGGTTCATAATTATTCTTCACATGTCTATCTTTCGGCAAATATTTTGTCCTTATGGTGCACTAGTAAAGTTAGGTAGTTGAGTTTGATATAATAAAGGATTAAATTGTGAACATACTTTTACAAATCTTTGTATCTTTTCTAATAATATTTTACAAGTCCACATCACATCACTTGACAATTATAGTAGATTAAGTTTACTTTTTCCGTTTGGTTGAAGAATTTCTCAATTATAAATTGAATACATAAGACATGTACTATGACAAAGGGGTAATTTTAAAAATATTGTAGTATTTGAAAGTAATAACAAAAATGGGGTAGAGATAAAAGAAATGATAAAATTATTGTGTACAGAAAAACTATTGACAAAAATGGGGTTAAATTATTGTTGCATGGAAGTTGTGTACCGACTTCCCTTTGCACAGTCACGCCCCACGTGGACTGGAGCGTTGACTGGGATGACTGGAGTCGTGTACCCTATCCACAACTCCCTAGGGTTTTAAAAAAAATTGTTAACCCTTTTACAAATAAACAAAAATGGGTTTATTTCTACAATTAAACTTTCAAATACAATTATAGTTCTAATTAACTCTTTTACAACTCTAAACTTCATAAACCCAATTAAGTTTTATAACCTAAAAATTAAATTCATCCATTTTTGTTTTAAATGCCTTAAAATATGAAGAAAAAAAACTAGGTGATCAAAGTATGAAAAATTAATGATAAAGTTTCAATTTCATCCATTTTTGTTTTAAATGTGAAAAAATTAAAAAAAAATATCAATTTCCATGTTTATTAAAGCTAGAAGATCAAACTTTACAATCAATTTTAGCTAAACTAATTAAAGATAGGTAGAATTAATAAATCATGATAAACTTTACCTATTTTATTAAATAGTTCGATGTGACCCCTAAAGTTAATTTTTATCTTAGAATAGTTGTACTAATTAATAGACATTAATATTGATGTGAAAAAAAACTAAAAGATAAACTAATAGTTTTGAAGATTAAAATTAATTTTAAACGTCCTTACCTAACAAAATCAAATTGTTACAAATTTTGTTTATTTACAAATATGAATTACAATCAAACATTATCTACATCTTCTTGCACAACATCTTCGCTCTGTCGTCGTCTACGTCGAACACGTCTTCGATCCGTGTCTGCAATGTTGAGACATCTTATTTGCTGAATAATTTGTTGTACATCTCCTAATGCTTGATCACACATTGAACTCAGATTTGTATCTCGTTTTCCACTGAGAACTTGTGTATGTCATGAACAAAATTATTCTGCATGATTAAATATAATAAGATTAGTTAAGGTTAACACTATATAGTTTATAAAATATATCGTAATAACATTTTTACCATGTAATGATAGTAACCATCGTCATGTGTGATAAAACGTATGGTAATTAAATTGTACCAGGGAAAATAGTTGTTTAAAACAGTTGGATGATGTGTAACTTCTTTCTCTGCAATACGTTGATAACGGTCCTGCCACATCATGATACACTCCTTGTGAGTCTTACGCCAATCTTGATCGTGTTTACCTCTCATTTCAATTTGTTGTAGACTCGGAATTGTAAAACATATTGATGGCACGGTTTACATTATACCAAATTGTCGCAATACACGGTCGAGTAAATGTCACTCTACGATATGAAAGCATATCAGAGGGCCAAAATACATCAAAATTTCTTGACCATTATGACATTGTGCAAGTAACAATGTTATGACATCGTGTGTGTACAGTGTCCAATTAATCTGTAAAATCAACAATTACAACAAACGTAAGCAACAACGAAGAAAATAATTTGTGTTATTTATTTGAATATATTATTGTACCTGATTGTGCAACAGTCGATCAAATATCTGCCTATATGTTAGCAACATATTTGTTGATTGTTCAGATGCTGGTAAGATACCATTCGATCTACATATTTTTACCAAATAATAAAATGTTACAAATAAAAATAGAATATGTTATTATATGAAATGATTATATAAACATTAATAAATAAAATAGTACCTGAAGCTAAGTGGAAGATCATGTGGGGTCTGTAATGCCACTTGTGGTGCGACGATATTAAATCTATCGTATATCCATACTTGCAACAGTATGAGTGGCCCAGCAATTTTCAATGATTGTGCATTACTTACTCGACATTGTTTCCTGTATAGCCATGCCTTACATGCAGAACCCCAAGAATACGTACCCGTTTGGTTGAAATCTTCCAACAGTGGTAGAAACATGCAGTGGACCAAAGTGTCGGATTTATCGACGAACAAAATCATATGTCGTCGTTTCCTCTTGTTGCTGCACTCAACCCTATCGTCACTTCTTCGTACCACCGTCCCGTGTCGCTCTTCGCGAGTTTTGGTCGTCCACTGTCGTCTGTCCGACGTCGTTCGACCTCCTTTGTTCTGTCACCGGTTAGTGTTGCCGTCACTGTAACGACTAAAGCTTTTAAATTAAGTCGAGGTCGTTACTTAAATAAAAACAATAGTTTTAAAACCAACATCATGCAAAATCTAAACCATTTGATGAAAGAAATAAATAACTGGGAAAAAAAAACATCTCCATGTAGAAAAATAAGTGTGTTAAATATTACAAAGTAATTAAGAACAACCTAGTCGGGATCCTTAGTAAAAAACATGAAAGGTTTCATAGTTTAAAATAAAACATTTTATCAGTAAAGTTCTAATCCCTCAGATCAATAAAATTAGCGGAAGCATGTGTCATTATAGTCCTCAATAGCATGGTCAGAGTCCTTGTCACTCGTCGACTTTCTTCTATCTTTGCCTGAAAAATAAACATGAAAATTGTGACCATATAAAATACCCAGTAAGTGACCCATTACTGGGCCCACTAGGTGAATCGTTAACTTCTTATTAAGCATATACTTTGTGTCATATCAATCTAGTGAATCCGTAGAAACACACATATCAATCTAGTGAACACATAGGAACTCACACATCTTAGTGAACCTGTAAGAACACACATATCAATCTAGTGAACACATAGGAACACACATCTTAGTGAACCCCTAGGAACACACATACATATAGGATATAGTATCCTAATAGTAAGGTTAATAGTAATCATCAATCCAAAACATTTATCTCAATCAATCTCAGTCCAAATCAGTCATAGACATATCACATGAACATTAATTCAACATTCTCATTCACATTACATATTCATCATACTTCGAGATTTTCATAATAAACCATAGTTCAAAGTAGTCATACTATCAATACCAATCAGTTTAACTCATCACATAGTTCAATCTTCTTACAGTCGAGGATCTAGTAGTAAACCCCTTACATCAAAATTAATGACAAATCAATCCTAAACATAACAAATTTAATTAATAATTTACTCATTAAAATTATCAATTAAATTTAACCTTAACTCTTAAACCTTAAATCTTTATTCTTACCAATTTGTCAATAAAATTCAATCCAATTTCGTAGGGAAACTCTACGAATTAAATCCAACAAATAATCTACAAATCCAACCTTCAAAACCAATAATAAACATCCAATTTATTCTTAATTAAACATAAATTTTATCTTTTAATGGGTATCTAAAACCCACATTAAAATTACCAAAAACTTACCCACAACCTTACCAAACTCAACCAAAGTCAATCGGTGAGCAGCAGATGCACGACAACAACACAGAGGCGGCAGCAGACTGAATAGAGGGCAACAGAATGAAGGTTGGGCTGTCAGCGGAGAGGTGATGCACGGTGGCAGACGGAAACGCACGGACTTGGCCTCGGCGATGTTTGCGACAAACATAGAGCACCCTCTTCAAATCGACATGAGGCAATATGATTATAGACAGAAAATGATGAAGAAAATTTAACTATGCAACAACGCAATATAAAGAGGAGATATGATTCTATAAGGCAATAGAAATTATAGAGTAATTTCAAATTAAGGTGAACATTCTCTCAATGTCTTCGTGACTTTTGGGGTGCATAAGCTGAATTGACTACATAATCTCTATCGAAATTCTTTAGAATGCAATATTCATGTTTCTTCCTTTATTTAAGGCAAACAACCTTTAAGCCACACACAATCGCATTTCTTATATATACGATAAGGAGAATTCCATACAGTTGATTTTATTTCTGAAATCTCTTATATGCTTGTTTAATGAGGTTATGATCACTTGCTCTCTCGAGTAGTTAGCTTCCTGAAACTTAATTCATTCTCTCGAATAGGATTGTGCGTGAAATATAGCTCTGATTAAACAAATTGAACATTACGAACTTCTAGATTTTCCAAAGAACTAATCTAACTCTTTATTTCATGCACACCATAGAGAGTTGTTACACCGATAATTAAAGAGATGGGAGAATGAAATTGAATGTGCACAACATTAGTAATAAAAAAATTATACCTGTCAACCATGGAGTTCATAATACAAATGCAAGTAACATAAAAATTACAAATGACTAGAATAAGAAATGAGTCAAGTCACAGAGTGCAATCTCTTGCGTTCTTTGGCTCCATGGATGTTTGTTACACAAGGTTAGAATGGGATATGAAAATTTTCTTACAACTCTCACCTAAAGACACAAAGAAGAAAGGTTAGGGATGACAAAGGATATTCTTTCATTCTACTGCACGGTATCACACACACACAAAAGGAAAACTGAATTATCTATTTATAAGCGTTTGCTTGTCGTGATTGCACATGACTTCTTAATCACCATAAATTCTTCTGACTTTCTAAGCACTGTAATACTGCCTTTGCTTCCGATTGGCGTCATTCTGAATGTCGTGTGGTCCTTTTGCTGACATTTCCACCAACTTGTTTGTCTTCTAGCGATTCGTATCGCTTGGTATCTTTTCGTTCGTCGCATGGTTGGTTGACGAGAGCATTAGTTGCCTGTGACAGCTTCTTCATTTCACTTCTATCTTCTTTTTGCTAAAATCCTGAGTTAAGATAAGAAATATCGTGATAAACAAGTATTTTATCTTTTGCAGCTCATAGATCGCATAGTTTTTATTTTCGTATGATTTGCTACTCGTAATCCCATTTTTATCACAACATTATTTCATTATTCTAAATAAAAGGCTATGATAACTTGTATTTCTACAAGTTATCAAGAATGCATTCAATTGAAAGATGGATACATGAAAGAGTTTGTGGAGAAAGATGAGAAACATGAGGAAAGATAGAAATGGGTGAAAATAACCCAATACAGAAAATCAAATAGGATGAGGGCAGTTGGCCAAAGCTAAGATTGGTGCAACCGAGGCCAAGGTCAAGGCAACATTATCATAAATAGATTTTGTTCTTTTATTTAAAATTTCCTATTTAAAATTTTTTTATTTTCATTCTAAAACGTGGACTTACGTGTCTCCGTTATTTTAATAAATATTATATTTTCCACACAATGTTTGTAATTGATACCCAAGGAATATTTTATTTTCTATAAACCAAATATTCCATGAGAAAAGAGGTTGTGATATGTCTCCCCATTAGATGAATGTGGAAGATCTCAAAGGAAAAGCTAACCACGAGGCTAGGGGCTCCCAAGGTCGAGGCTGACCACAAGAAGGCCAAAATTGAGGCTGGCAACAAGACGACTGAAACAGAGGCCAACAACTAAATTTTCCTCTTAGTTAGCATTTGGTCAACAAAAAGATGGTGGTAAAAAGACTCTAGAAATCGACTTTCATCTTTCTCAAGACGGTGCACAAATCTTAAGGGAACGATTTTCATCTTTTCGACAAGATTGTCACCTCACGTCTTAAGAAATCGATTTTTCATCTTTTTCAAGACGATGAGTAAATCTTAAAAGAATTGATTTTCATATTTCTAACAAGATTGCAACCTCGCCTCTCAAGAAATTAATTTTCATCTTTCCTAAGATGGTGCACAAATCTTAAGAGAATAGATTTTTATCTTTCCGACAAGATTGCCACCTAACTCTCAAGAAATCGATTTTATCTTTGGCGAAGTTATACTCTCAAGTCGGGCCAAACCTCATTATCCACATAAGAGGGGGAGTTAATGTTATGGGTGATTTTGGATCGAAGGGCATGATTGACATTTTAAAATAATAAAGTTGTAAAGAAGCATGATACGAGCCAAAAGAGACAATCAAAGATCGGAGTGAGGCTAGAAAAGGGGATTTGCTTGGGCCAAGCTCAAGCTAGTGGTCAAGGTTGACCTTTGTCAAATGCCCAACAGAGCATATTTTACGCGTGTCCCGACATAAAGTCACACTTTAAGCCAAATATATAGTTCAAGGAAGACCCTCGACGGAGGTCGAGGTCGACCTTCTCCATTAGACATGTCTAGCCTATTTAGCTTGATAGATAACCTATCTTATCTAAGATTAGAAAACTCATATATCAAATCCCCTGTAAATACATTTCATTATGACTTTATATGAGGTAATTTAGACTTTCAACTTCGTCTCTATTCTATAATTTTTTTACTTAGACATCGTAGTCATTTTTCTTTGTTTTGCAGTTTTTCTCTTCTCCAAATTATAAATTTCAACTATTGATGTCACGTGAGTGCAACAAAAATAACAATCCTAAAATAACTTTTGAAATGGTAGAACCAAACATCAAACGAGTAATATTAAAATCAACTTTAGTAACCATTCATGCATTTAGAAATTATTTGTCACTAAAAGCCTCCCAAACCCACTTCAAAATGAATGGAAACTTTTCAAAATTACTTGAACATCTAAAGTTTTGGCGAGTCATCGTCCCATGTTGACTAGCTCGGGTTTCTCAGTGTGCCTGTCTGTCTCAAATTTTGGAGCTAAAATTCAGTTTTTTTGTTCTCTTCCCTTCAACACTCGAATGATTATCCTTTTAGAATATTTTGGAGTGACATGATTGGTTTAAGACACTTGGTTTATGTATTTCTGAAGAGAAAGAGATAGGTAGAAGTTTGACAGTTGCATCTTTTGAAAATTGAAGTCATTAACGCGTTTGGTATTCCTCCATAAACATAATGCCTTTTGTTTAATTTTTGTGTGTTTGATGATTGGCTAATCTACTTTTTCTTTCTTGTATTACCAAATCAAAATATATGATAGTGTTTGAAGAAATAAGTGTTCAAAATTAGCAGATTTAGTGTTTTTATTATTATTATTTAAAAAACAACCGCTCTATATGGGAGGATATAATTTGTTTCGGTAAATGACAGAGTCTTGTGAAACAATGTCTTTTCTTATAAGATCCAACTTCATATTAAATGGATGGGTTACTATTCCTCAAATAATATTTTTCCTTTTTCTATAGAATTATTCAAATATTACAGTGTGAAGTGTGTTTTATTTAAAAGTTAGTAAGTCGTTCTTAGATGTTTTGACTAAGAAAATTGTTTGTGATATATATCTTGAGAATCATAGAAAAACAAAAACTAATTTTTTTAAAAAACTAACAACTTAGAAATAGTTGGATTCAAATTTAGGGATTGGGTTGTTTCCTTATTTTCTCATAATTAATTTGGAAAGTTACAAATGTAGCAATTAGATTCAAAGTATTAACATATATAGCATAATCTGTCAAAATCTATAAATGATGGGCAGAAGAGTCTATCTGCGATAGAAGTCTATCGTTCATAGACTTTACTATATTTGCAAGTTTTTTAAAATGTAGAATGCACTTGATTATTATTTCTAAAATTGTTATCCATTATAATTATCATAATTAATTTGATACAAAGAGTTGTGTATTCAATTTTCTTTTTAATATTACGTAAAGACATATTAAAAAAAATTGCAGTAGGTGGCTGTAACGCCCCGAGTTTTCAATCTTAACCCAAGGTCGCTACTCAAGTAAAAATCATTAAAACCGTTTTAAAAAAAACGAAGGCAAATCAAATTAAATACTTTAAATTAATTCAAATAATATAAGATTTCAATCAACTGTTATAAGAGTAAGAAAAGAACCTAGACGGGATCCCTAA
>JBBPDJ010000004.1:4754049-4790875 GCA_037974625.1 Cucumis cinereus
CTCTTTTACCAAAGTTAATAAGATAAATAATAATATAAAATTATAATTTACCTTAAAAATATATTTGGGATGTTACAGTGGCAATTTGAGTTAGGGATTTGCAAGCTTGTCACACATTTTTTTCATTTTGCAGATATGACAAAAAAAACAAGTCCAAACCAAGTGATACACCTTCTATACACTTGATACGCCTTATACACACTTGATACACCTTATACACACTTGATACACTTTATACACATATTTATATACATAAATATTGAAAATAACAAAATATTAAAGGTTTTTAATTTAATGACAATTAATTAAATATGCCTAAATAAAACAATGTGACGTTTTTGTAAATATCAACTTTAGGGCAATAAAAATGTGAAACACTTTTTTAGAGGGCGTTTGAGCAATGAGTGAGTTATTGTAGTTCTAGGTTATTATGGTTGTGTTATAATATATAGTTTGTGTTTAAGGTGCAAATTATATTATTTTGGACTATAATAGTATCTGTTTATAGTTTATATTTTTATAATAAATATATATTTTTCTTTTCCTAATCCTTAAAAAAAATTTCAAAATCTTTTATCTTAAATCAAAAATATTTGGTACATATATCGCAAGTGTGTATCAAGTGTTATCAAGTGTGTATCAAGTGTGTACCAAGCATCTATCAAGTGTATATCACGTGTATCAAGTGTATATCAAATGTATATCAAGTGTCTATTAAAAGGGTATCAAGTGTATATCACAAATGTTTCAAGTGTACCAAAGTGTATACCAGTAGTGTACTAAGTCTATATTAGTAGTGTATTGTGTGTGTCGAGTATACCAAGTGTAGCAAGTATGTATGTATATCAGGTGTATCAACTGTATATCAAGTGTATTATGTGGGTTGCCTTGTTTTTTTTTTTTTATCATTTTTGCAAAAGTAACAAAGTCTGTGTTATGGACGTGATTTTTTAAACATATTTTGTCAAACATGCAAGAAGTCCTTAAAAAAATCTTCATTTTTTGTAACGTGGGAAAAGTCGGACTAAAGGGTTCTTTTTTTTTTTTTTTTTTTTGTTTGTCCTGTGAAAGGATTCATTAGATTACCGAAACACCCAAAATGTTATTTATGTCACTTTCGCAAGACTGTCATGGTTACTACTGCCCTCCATCGGCCAACTTCGAGCACAGCTACCGACAAGCAGTATCAATAGCCAACTTTAGGCACTGCCCCTAGCCAACTTTGTCAACGACCAACTTCAACAACCAGTATTTTAAATTGTTAGTACATAGTATTTATAGTTATCCATAAAAATTTGACATTAATAATAACACTTTTAGTATAAAACAAATCAAACAAACTTGTAATTAAAAACTTTAATTTTGAGAAAGAGTTACCAAACACTAAATAGCTTTTATCAAAATGTTTAAATGAAAATTATTTTTGAATAATTTTATTTATAATGAACTACAAACAGACTCTTAGAGTTCATTTGGATTGACTTAAAAAAAAGTGTTTTTCAAAAAACTCATGGCTATTACTGCCCTCCATCGGCTAACTTCGAGCACCGCTATCGACAAGCACTATCAGCAGCCAACTCGAGGCATCACCCCTAACCAACTTTGGCAACGATCAACTTCAGCGACCACTATTTTAAATTGTTAGTACATATTATTTATAGTCATCCTTCATATGAATTTGACATTAGCAATAATACTTTTAGTATAAAACAAACCAAACAAACTTGTAATTAAACACTTTAATTTTGAGAAAGAGTTGCCTAACACTAAATAGCCTTTATCAAAATGTTTAAATGAAAATGATTTTTTGAATAATTCTTTTCTTCTAACAAACTACAACAGACTTTTAGGGCTCATTTGAATTAACTTAAAAAAAATATTTTTCAAAATACTCAAATCTTAAATTTAGTACCTACTACTACTAGTTTATTGTAGAATTTTCTCCTTATTTTTTATTTTTTCTAAACATTTTTTACAACAAATTTTAAAAATATATTTACATATTATGTTATTTGCATGAAAATTATTGGGATTGTTTAATTAATTTGAATAAACATGAATTTCAAGCGACTACGTTTAAGATTTACTAAAAGTACAAGAACTAAAATTGAACAAATCTCAAGGTACATTGACCAAAATGATATTTTAACCTAATTAATATCAATTAATCATATTACTATTTTTTAATTAATTATTAAATATAAATATATTATTTAGACTCAATAATTTCAACTAATACATTTGTCATTGATATTTTATGTTACCTTAACCATTTAATATAAGGTTTTATTATTAGTTATTAACATTTTAATTAATTTATATTTATTTAATTATATTTATGGTTAAATAAAATAATTTAAATAATATTCAATTAAAAATATTTATTTATTGCTATTTCAATTAATTAAACAATTAAATTTAATTCTGACTACATTACTTGTAATCTTCCATTTCATTAAATAATTATTTATTTTTAATTTCTATATACAAATTGGTAACTAAAACACATTCATTTAACTTTTAGATATTAATTATCGAAAAAAATTTGGGTGCATCCAGGTACTTATCCATCTCTCAACCACATAAAATTGAAATTAAATTTTATTTTAAAAAAAAACAACTTTAAATCTTGTTTTTGTGTGCTAAAAAGATATGAAATATGTAAATAGGTGCATCTTAGTTATTGTCCTTAATTATAGTGTATATACAAGCACAAACATTAATTATCCTAGACATATATCTTAAGACTTAAATATTTTAGTATGGACTCATTCACCCTTCATATCCATAACACAATATATATCTACGATCTAAACACCCCTCGTAGAAAATAAAGAGTGTAATTATCTTTGTAGTTTTGTTCTGATTTAGCTTCTTTTCCATCGATGTAGGTCTTCTGTATCAAACAACGTATTTACTTGTGTCTGCTTCTCTTCCTTGTTCAACCTTGCATGTGATCTTCAATCTATTTTTAGGAAATTTCCATGTTAGAGAGAGGTTGTGAGATTTTTCATTCATTTGAGAGTGAATCTTGAGAAAGTGATTGACTAGAGAACTTTCCCTTATGTGTATGCTTCTCATTACAACAAGGATTCATGATGATCACTGGTACTGACACCTGCCCGTCAAAGTAAACTAGCTAGTAAGTATTCTTTTGGCCTAAGATCTTGTTTCACTAACATTAACCCAACAAAGTGGTATAACAGCAATTAGACTCCGAGAAAATAGTTCTTGTTTTTTCAAAGAATCGAGAAATTGATCAGTGATGCCACTAGCTATTCATGAAACAGAAAAATTTGATGGCAAAAGTGATTTTGGTCTATGGAATACAAAATTTAAAGTCATTCTTGAATGGCTCAAGGCTCACCAGTGTATCCAAAATCCTTTCATACTGCCACACTTGATGATAGAAGAAGGGAAGAAGAATCTTGAACTGATAGCATATTATCAAGAAACTGCTTATGAAATCTAGACAAAGCTTGAAAAACTACTACACTAAATATGTTTCTACTGAAATGTACCTTAAGAAGAAATTATTCACTTTTAAACTATATACACTTCTATCACTAATAAAACAAGAGAATAGTCTTCTATTGCCATCTATCAATAATAGAATATGCTTAAAAATTATATTTCTCTTCTACTTCTTTAATATGTTTAGAACACTAATAGTCGATGATAATTCTTCTTTCACTATCTATTAGTGATAAAGACTAGTATACTTCTATAATTGATAATTGTGTAACACTCCACGTTTTTTAAAGATAATAGTTATTTTTTCATGAACGAAAATTTGATTTTTGAATCATGTTAGATTAGGTAAATTGGACTAAATTGAATGATAAGGATTTGTTAATTGGAGTTAATTATTTTATTTCATTGGATTGGTTGGAGTTGTTTGTAATATTTTCAATCTTCTGCTGAATTCAATCCGTTTCATTTCAAAGATGGTAGGCATATTCTGATATGAATCGACCAAGCATCAAGTTATTAATTAGATTTTATTTAATAATTATGATGTAATTTTAATATTTTTCCAGTTTTATCATTTTTAATAACATTTAAATAGGGATAAGTTAGTTTTTTCATAATGAATTAGGGTTTTTATTGGGAGGTTATTTAAGTTTTGCCTTTAGGTTGTTTTAAGGAGGTTGAGTTTTTTATAATTGAAGTTTTAGGATTTTCTATGAATGAAAATTCTTTGGTAGATGACCGAGCCTCATCACCATATTTTGCAATTTTTGATTTAGGGTTGCAAGTCAAGAACATTCAGATAAGTTTGAACACCTTGCTTGTGGAGTGTTCGAACTTGGGGTGAGGAACTAGTTCTCCTTATCTCTTGGTTTTCAATCAAAGGGTAATCTAAAACTAATTCATTCCTTGGATTTTTTTCAAATTGATTTGGGGGTTTTAGAATTTGTTATTAAGGGTTCGCCAATTGGGTTCCTAATTTTCAAATCCTAGGATTTTCATATCATATTGAGTAGGCAATTATATGGTCACTATTACCCATAGAAGTCAAAGAACAATCCTGATGAGTAGGAGTTCATGACTGATTTATGATTCAAATTGAGTTACTAGGTTATCATGAATTGAAATATCAATCTCTACAGTTAACAGTGTTATATAACTAGAGATTTTTTATTGCGTGGTCTGGTCTCATACAATCTCATTGCACATGATACCCTTACTCACATGTCTTCACATAAATGATATGAATCAAATTATTTGCAACACATTTATAAAGTGGGTCATTTTCATAATGTTACTAGGATAAGGCAACTTTAACTTATCTATATGCTATAGACCTTTCAAGCTATTACTTGAACATGATCCACACTAGTGTGTTCACTAGTTCAAGTTTCATCTATTAGCCTTGGTCTTAGTTTATCGAATTATGAGATATGAAAAATAAATAGCATTTATTTATAAATAAAATCTTATTAATTATATATAAAAATTGTTTAACACATTACTACAACAAGATTTAAGACATAAATTCCAACTGCTTCTTTTCCAAAGCACACTTAGTTTTTTCAGTTGCAAAATCCAAAGAAATCTCTAGGTAAAAAGAAGAGCTTGATCTTGTAGATTTGACAAAATAAATTTTAAACATTAGGTCCATATATAATCCAGACTTATTACCTTTTACAAGATTGGCAAAAAAAAAACGATCCTAAAACCACGTGATACACTTGATATACTTGATATCCTTATTAATACACTACTAGTAAACACCTTAGGTACACATTTTAAGTATCCGATAAATGTGAACTAATCCATCAAACGTTAGAGAAATGTGTGATTAAGAGAGTTTAATCAAACTAATATAGTTCACAAGGTTACTTTAAATAATTATATTATATGTAAACTATATTTAATTTCTAAATTACGACCTCTCATAAAACAAAACCACCTTTCTTTTTCAAACCGCTACAATACCCTTCGCCTTCAATCCTTAACCTTTCTTTTCATCTTTTAACCCTTTCCTGTTCCCTTTCTTCTATATCCTAAAACTGAAAAAGCTTGATTCCTCAGCAAATAAAACCTTTCTTTTTTTCTTTTTCTTTAGCTCTTCTCTGTAACATCGACCTCTTCTCTTCAAGCAATCCACAAGTTCCCATGCATTATCAGCTGCCATGAGGTATAGTTTCTTCTCTATGGTGCTTTTTTTTTTCAATATATTTTCAACGAGAATGAGGAGATTTCGTCGTCGTTGTCAGAATTCTGGCCTCACTGTGGCAGTCGTGGAGCAAATTGATGGTTCATATTCATGATAAGTCCTCACAATTGATAATTTTAGAATCTTGAGTGAAAAGTAAGGTGTTATAGTTACAATGATTGCAAAATGGAAAAAGTGCGTATCATATTCCTAAATAATCACCATTAAACACCCCATCTTGTGATAATATGACATAAATTGAGAAAATTTTATAAATGGTTTGTTGATTGAAGCTAGAGTTGGCATTAGTTTATGTTCTTACCAATTTTGATTAGAACTAAACACTAATCTTATAAGTTAAAATTTAAAATGAGTTCCTTTTTCCGAAGAATGAAAGAACTGACGTTTCATTTTTCATGATGAAATTTAATACACAGAATATGATATACGTTATGCCATGCAAGACCATATATGAACACAACTAATAATACATCTCACTCCACAACGCAAACAACAACTCTGCCCTTACCCCCTCTTCGTCACTTCCTCTTTGTAAGTTTAATTCAATCCTTCCTTCTTCTTTTTTCTTTTCTTTTTTTTTTTTTTTTTTTTTTTTTGTTTATATGAAATGGTTGTGAAAGTTTAAGATCCATCACCCATCTAATTCATATTAGGCTTTAATGTTAGATTGACAATTATTTTTGACATAAGAGTTGGAGTTGTGGGGGTGAATGGTTTGCGGTCTATTTGTTTGACAACGGGTTTGGTTTTTAAAAACTAAGCGTACAATTGGATTTAGCTACATTCTTTCTTTCCCCTACTTTAATGAATGTTTCAATTTTGTCCTTAAATTTAGTTCTCAACTATTAAGTACCAACACTTTCAAATTGATAAAAATAGTAAAAAAATATTATTAAAAGTTATTCAAAAAAAGATATTCCACACATGCAGATCGTAAATTATCGAGAATCGAATTTTTATGTATAAACTATCTATGTTGTTAAATAATAAAAATTGACACTTCATTTTGAATAGTTTTTTCGTTGTAGAGACTAAATTTGTTACGAGTTTCAATATATAGGTAGAGACGAAATTGTTATACTTTAAAAGTAGATACAAAGGCTAAATCGTTACCATAAGCTAACGTTAAAGTACTAAATTGTTACTTCTATGAAAGTTTAGAGATCAGACGTGTTTTTTAATCCTTATAATTAAAGACTACTCTTATTTTAAAAATTCAACCTAAATTTTTAAAATAAAAGAATTAATAGTTCATAGTTTTAAAAAAAAATTAAAGAGAAGCAGACTTAGCTTTTAAAAACCAAAAAAAAATAAAAGGGAAATGATTATGAAACCAACCCTAAATAATTATGAAATGAGATGTAATAAGTAATTTATGTTCTTTATTTCTTTTTCAGGCCATGATTATTATAGCAACAATACTAGCATTTGCATTGGGGATTGTTGGATGGGTTTATGTAGCACTCAAACCCCCAAGCCCAAAGATATGTGGAACACTAAATGGACCTCAAGTAACTTCACCTAGAGTTAAGCTCAGTGATGGAAGGCATTTGGCCTACAAAGAATTTGGAGTTCCTAAGGAAAAAGCTCAGTACAAGATCATTGTTTCACATGGCTATAATGCTTCCAAAGATATGTACATAGCTGTTTCTCAAGTATGACCCTCTTATTATTCTGCTCTTCTTTATGGAATGTCATTTTCCTAACAAATTTTGATGTTTAAAGACTCACATAGCTAGGGTTATCGAATGGGTTCGTAAATCTATTAGACATCACTTAAAAAAGTTTTGAAACCTTATGATAATTAAATCACAAAGTTTTCATCAATGTTGCCGATTAGCTGAAAATAGAAATGTATTAAATAATGTGTTGATGTTGTTATGTGGACCCGCAAAACATAAGTTGTATTCGTATTTATGTCGTTTATATTATTTCTGATTTTGGCCCTATAGTTTAAAAGAATGCATTATATAATCTCTCTAATTCTATATTTGTTAATAAACACGTTGTTAGTGAATTTATGTGTCAATTCTCCTATTTTTATGTTTATGTTATTTTTTTGTTTGTTGATTTCATTACCATTGATAATAAAGAATGATCTCAGGAATTTATGGAGGAGGTTAAAGCATACATGGTATTATATGATAGAGCTGGTTACGGAGAGAGTGACCCATATCCATCACGGTCAGTAAAGACAGAAGCATTTGACATCGAAGAATTAGCAGACAAATTGGAGCTTGGAAGCAAATTTTATGTAATGGGATGTTCATTGGGAGCATACCCTATATGGGGTTGTCTAAAATACATTCCACACAGGCATATAATAATTATATATGATTTTTAATCTCTAAAAGATTAATTAATTAATTATTGTGATTAAATATGTTAATCATTAATTAATTTTGCAGACTCCTAGGAGCTTCCTTGGTAGTTCCTTTTGTGAACTATTGGTGGCCTTCCATTCCATCAACTTTATCAATACAATCATTTTGGAAACTTCCTGTGTGTTTCAAATTTACATTTGGAATTGCACATTACACTCCATGGTTATATTATTGGTGGGCCAAACAGAAATGGTATCGATCAACTGGGATGGAAGTTTTGTTTACTAATTCAGATTTGGAGTTATTAAATGACATCGTGAACTGTCCAACTAATTGTAAGGTATTTTCTTCTTCTTCATATTTGCTGAACATCATATAATAATTATGGTTTCAAAGAACATATGTTTTATGTAATTTCTATACTAAATTGTTTGTAACATCTTTATCTCTCTTCTAATGTTTTTACTTCCAACCAAGTTCAGGAAAAAATAAGACAGCAAGGTGAATATGAATGTCTTCATCGAGACGTATTGGTTTCTTTTGGAAAATGGGAGTTTGATCCCATTGAATTGACAAATCCAATCACTGAGAATATGAGATCTGTTCATATGTGGCAAGGCGGTGCAGATCGTGTCATCCCGATCGAATTTAGTCGTTTTATAGCACAGAAACTTCCATGGATTCAGTATCATGAGGTTCCCAATGCTGGCCATTTAATAGTTCATGAAGGTGAAAGCTTGAAAGCCATAATAAGGGCACTTATAGCTGAATAACTTTATTCTACCTCTGCTCATTTACTACTGTTCTTTGTGTTCTTAGTTTCCTGAGCTGAAAGCTTTGTTAAGGTGAGAGATCAAATTTTTTTTAATTTTACTTTGAGTTTAAGTTTCTCTTTCTATAAATATAGTTTAGGCTCTACCTAGGAACCAATATGCTTGGAGTTGTAAGGTGTACTTGGACTACATTTTCAAGTATTTAAGTTTGAGTCGAAATGATGGTAATTCCATCTTGTTCGTTCTTAACGTGGTGGAAACATGCTATAACGAAAGCGGTGTATCATTGATTTTACTTTGATTCTAGGAAGATGAAATTGTGCATAATTAAATTAAACATACACCAAAGACATTACATGCTGAAAAATCTAAGTTAAGCATAAATTTCAATTTAAAAAATAATTACCTTTGAAGACCGTTCTTCAAATTTATCTATAAATCTTGATCTCATTAATTCATAAATTAATTTAGTTTAATTAAATAATAATCCATTAATTTAATTGATTAGTAATTAAAATATCATATTTAATAATATATATATTTGAATCATATTCAAATTCACTTCTCTCTCTCGTAACCTATAGTTTTAATAGGTTGAAGTGGGATAGAAAGTTACTCAGAAGCAACGATATAGAAGCTATAGTTCTTACTATTTATATTAATTCAGCATTTGAATAAATTAATTCTCCAAAATAAAATTCAAACCAAATATCTCTATTTAGTTTGTTACTCAAATTCCTCAAATTGTATATCTTCTGGCTTTTTTAGTTTTATATTTCATTGATCATAATGAAAGTATATATACAAAGTAGGAATGGAAGAGTTTAAATTAATTCCATTTTTAAGTGCCTTAAAATTAAAAAAATAAATTAAAAAAAATTATTGTAAATGACAAAATCGTTAAAATTATTTACAAAATATGGTAGAATTTCAGATTCTATTAATGATTGAAAGTGTATCGATCTCACTAATAGACACTAATAGAAGTCTAACAGTGTCCATCATTGATAGATTAGATCTAAGAAAGAATTGACCAGATAAATAACAAAAGTTAACGTTTAATTTTGACAAATAGCAAAAAAGAATTAAAATTATAAAAATGGAAAAATGAATTTAAAATTATTAATTACAAATTAACAACGGACTAAAATATCCCTAACTAATTTTCCTAACTAATTCAAACCATCTCAAATTCAAATCAAATCATAACAAAAGAATTTAATAAAAATCATAACAACTAAGATTTTAGTACTAATAAAAAAATAAATATACCTACCAAATCTAATAAATTTAGTTAGTTTCTAACAAATCTAATAAATTTAGTTAGTTTCTAACAAATCTAATAAATTTAGTGAGTTTCTAACAAATCTAATAAATTTAGTTAGTTTCTAACAAATCTAATAAATTTAGTTAGTTTCTACCGAATCAAATAACACTAATTTAGTTAAGTAGTATTTTAAATTAAATTAGTTTCTATGAAATCAAATAACACTCTAATTTAGTCAAGTAGTATATTAAAATTTAGTCAAGTAGTATATTAAATTATATTAGTTTCTATGAAATCAATTAACACTAAAAAATACATTGTTTATCAAATCAAATAAACAAGGTACAAAAAATTAGTATACAAAATCTATTTTACCAGATATAATAACACTGAAATACATGATTCCTAAATTTACCAAAAAATACTATCTAAAATTTACCAAATCAAATACCAAAATATATATATATATATATATATATATATATATATATAGTACAACAAAATTAGTATACAAAATCTATTTTACCAAATCAAATAATATTAAAATACACGGTTCCTAAATTTACCAAAAAAAGTACATTGTATCTATTTTACCAAATCAAATACAAAAAAAATTGCATTCACTATGATTCTCCGTTCAATCGTCCTTGAGTTAAGTATATGATCTCAAATTCAAAAATAGAAACTAGTAGCCGAAATTCAACCAACTCAGATGAACAACAGCATCAATTAAAATAAATCAATAATCAAAAGAATATTCGCAATAACGAAATTCCTAATCAATTTTCCCAATAATAAAAAAAAATTGAACGATCTTACGAGGTTTCAGAGGTTTCGCAATATGTTGAGAGTATCCATGGCGTTAAAGGAGACAAGTGGAAAGCTCCTAATTTGGTCATTTCACCATATATTCCAACAATAAAGGGTCTAAATTGGGCAGAGCGAATGACGATCATCAACGGAGATGGGGAGGCGGCTGGTGAAGATTTATTTGGAACACATATGTGGCATGGAAAAGGGGAAGGGAATGGCGTGGCGAAGAGGAAGAGAAGTTTTAAAAAGAATTTATTTTCAACAATTATTTGTATAATATTTAATTGTTTAATGTAAATTTGTATAAAATATATGGTAGTAGAAAGAAGAGACATTTTTAAAAATAAAATATTAAAGATTTAGTAAGATAGTTACAATCAATTTAGATTCTGACAAGATATTTTAAATAAATTATTTGATTCCAATTAGACCAAATCCGGAATTTCATAAAGACCATACATGTGATTATCAACCAATTTGCTAAAATTTTTATTGATTTCATATTTTACCTAAATTTCTTCTACTCCTACTAATTTTGTCATTCCACCAAATATTCCAATAAGAAAATAAAGAACAAAGAGGTAGAAAGAAAATAGAGAGTGATCAATATGTTCTCTATTTAATTGTGTTTCTCAAAGGTCCCAATGACCATTATTTATAGAGTTCACAAGATATGAAAAAAGGCCAATATATGGAGAAGATAATGAAGAATATATTTGGAAATAATATTTGGGGATATAAAATCTATGGCTATCTATATCTAATTCAAATATTTATGATGCTCCCCTTAGATGCCATAGGGTATATAATATGTCTTCTTAAAACTTTATTAGGAAAAACTGAAAGGAACAAAAACCTAGCGGAGGAAAAAAAGTACATTTTTCATATTCTTTAATAACTTCATTAAAAATCTTGCTAGGAAAACCTTGTGAGATAAAACCATAGTGATAAAGAGAACTACCTCAATCACGCTTGAGAACTCCTCTTATTCTAGGTGAACTCCTACCACAGTAATAAGAATAATAACCTCAATTAAACAAATTGGTAAATAACACATAGATCAAGAAGAAACGAGAACTTGTTCCTAACTTTAAGATTTAGAACTCTCCACAATTTAATTGATCAAACTAGATTGAATGTCCTAAACATGCATTCTAACACAAGAACAAATAAAAGCATAAAGTTTGAAAGATAAAACTCTATGAGAAATTTCATTCAAATCCAAGTCATGTTGTATCAAAAATGTGAAAACTACAACCCTATTTATACTAATTAAAAACGTTACATGAGAGGACACAACATTTAATTTTACGTTCTTTCAAACTACTCTAATGAATAAAAATACATAAAATTAAAGAAATATTATTTTTAATTGAATCCATCTCGTCTGATACGCGTCGGATCCTGCCCGTTGCCGGTTTAGGAAGAGGGGAGGGGAGGAAGAGAGTTGGATATTGCCCGTCGCTATCGTGAGGGAGATGGGAGGGAGGAAAAGAGTTGTGTAACGCCCCGGGTCTTCAACCTTAACCCAAGGTCGTTATTTAAGTAAAAATCATTAAATCCATTTTAAAAGACGAAGACAAAACAAAACAAAACAAATATTTTAATTAAGTCCAAGTAAAATAACAAAGGGTTTTCAAACGTTTAATCAAACAAATAATGAAAAAGATAAGAAAAGAACCTAGACGGGATCCCTAAAATAGTTTTCTAAACCAAAACCATCACAATAAAAACCAACAAAAGTTTAATCATAAAGAAAACAAATGTCAAATAACCGTAAGCAGAAGCAAAATAGGTCTCCTGGTCCCTCCTGATATGGCACTGGCTCTACTTGCCCCTCGTCGGTTCATTCTTACCTTTGCCTAAAAGAAAACATAGAAAGGAATGAGTATAAAAATACCCAGTAAGAAAAATCGCTACAGACTCCACTGGGTAACCGTTAACTTTTCCTAAGGCTTGTACTTTACGACACACAGTCGGGTGGTTGAATACTGACAAATATGTCGGAACAGGCCTCGTACAGACCCCCTTCACGACCCCGTCACAGCAAAACGCCACATAGGTTTGCCCTCAGAACGAACGTCGGAACAGGCTTCGTACAGACCCCCTTCACGACCTTCAGTGACGGATGCTACACAGGCTGGTTGACTATACGCCACACAGGCTAGTCGACGGTTGCCACACAGGCTGGTCACTGGCTAGTCAGAATCAAATCAGCCGTACGACTTGAAAACTGACCTATCGTTTTCCACCAAGTACAAACTAATTAAGTAAATTAACTGAAACCGTATCCAATTAAATACAATACAAGAATTATGATCATAATAATCCGAACATGTCTCAAGCAGCAGATAACAAAGGTAAACGGTAAAACAAATCATGCATAATCCAAACAGATTTATAAACCAGATACTCCGAGACCAAACCCTAAAGCAGGCACATAAACCATCTTAACACCTTATACGCCGAAAGCGTAGATTCGGTAGAAGTAATCCTTACCTCGAGTTACAGAGATTCCCTTAATCAAATTTACCTCTAATCGACCCTCAACACACAAGAACTTTAATTAATACTTTCTTCCCAAAAGAAATATTAATTAATTCTAACCATTAATAGTCACTTCCAAACTCACCAACACAGACGAAAACCAAGGCGGTTGTACCACAACCAATCCTGATTGACTCTTCAATTTGAACCTTCAAACGACAAGGAAAATACCCAATTAATCCAAGAAAAATCTTAATTAAAAATCCATTGGGCACCCTAAAACCTAATTTGAAATCTTTCCAAACCTTACCAACAAACCAACACAGAGCAGTGGCAGCGGAGACGAAAATTGACAGAACACGGCTCGGCTCGGTTTGGCGGCTCGACTTGGCTCGAGGGAAGCAGATCTGGCTCGCGCGAGTGAATATCGGCTTGCGGACGAGGCGTGGCTCGCAGATGGGGCGTCGCTCGCGGATCAGCAGATGGAGATCGGACTGGGCGGGCACGAGGAGCGGCGCGCGGCTGCGAGCGGATCTGGCGTGAACGCGCGAGGTGTGGAGAGATGGCGTTGCGGCTGGAGATCGGCTCGGAATAGGGCTAGAGGTGCAGCGTCGGCTCGCAGATCCGACGTGTTGTGCGGCGACGGGCGTCTGGCCGCCGCTCAAACGTAGAGCGACTGGCTCAGCGAATGAGGCGGCTTCGTTCGGGCGGGGAGAGGGCGTGCGCGAGGAGGCGGCTGCTGTTTGACGTGGCTGCTAGCGGAGTGGGGGCGCGTTGGCGTCGTGGGTCGTCCGGCGTGGCTGCGACGAGCGGCTCGGGCGTGGAGTTCGGCTGGCTTCACGGTCGCGTGGGTGCTGCACGGTGGACCGGCGCGAAGCTGGGCGATGCGAGTGGTAGAGTCTGACGGCGGCACAACGACGGAGAAGCTGATGTGAAGGCGGCGGCGACTAGGATTTGCAACTAGGGTTTCTCTTTGATGGTGAAGATGAAGAGATGCCAAAAACCCTAATTCCCTCATTAATTAAAAAGGGAGAGAGAATATAATGATAATATAATATTTTATTTTATTCCATTTTCTTTTTATTTTCTTCCAAAAATAAATCTTCCTTCTCTTTCCTCTTTTAATTCACTTTTCTTTTCACCAACCACAAACAAACAATCGTCAACAATTAAAATTAAACCCAAATTTAAACATCTCAAAACTACAATTTTACCAACACTTAATAAGATAATTAATAAAAAAAAAATTACAAATTACCTTAAAAAATTTGGGATGTTACAAGTTGGAAAAAATAAATGGGGTTAGGGTTTTTTTTTTTCTTTTTGATACATCAAATGGTAAGGTGGAAGTGGGGGAAATTGATTTCTAAAAATAAAAATGAAAAAGGGAAAAAAAAATGTGGGAAAACAAAATTTTGACCAAATACTTGACATCTAAAAACTGTCAAGCAACAAAATATTAACTTGACGGGTTATACCCATCAAGTATCGAATAAAATTCAAAACAAATCTGCATTTTTCCACATTTTCATTATTCTTGACGGTTTTGAACAATACTTGACAATTTTGTTTAAAACCGTCAAGAATTATGAAATTCGAAGTGTTGAGTAAATCTTTTTTTGTAGTAGCTATGCATATAAATTTAATTACTTTGATGAATCTAAATTTCCAAATTCATTATGTCCCTTGGGTGGCCAATTCTTTTTCATATTTGAACGCTTAACTTGGAAGTAAATCCTTTAACTCTCCCGCTCCTAATCAATGTCAATTATTTCCCATATCATTAAACATAGCTTGAGAATTGAGCTTGTTTGAGCTCGTTGAGCTTCACTTATATTCTTGAATTCCATGGCCCTTGTTGGTAAGCTACTTATCACACATTCGAGGAAAAAAGAGTGCATCACTAGATAACTCTTGGTTGTCACATGCCAATGTAGTGTGCTAACTTCTCAAATATTGTTGCACGTAACACCTTCCTCAATAAGTCTTTCGAGTCATGTTTTGAAGAAATTTGTTGAATAGTGATGTTGTTATTTGATGTTTCATTGTCATATAAAACACAATTGGCTAGCCTCGTACATCATCAAGATTTCATCATGATTTAAGTAGTTGTTATGATCTTCTTCATTTGTTGTCATAATATATTTTTTTTCTCATGTACTAAGTAACGTGTTTATGATCTACCTCGTATGGGTTAGATAAATACATGCATCTTCACAATCAACTAGATCACAATTAGATCTATTAGAATAAAATAACTTCACGTGAGTTGATTCTCATAATATATGTTTAACTCTTCTACTTCAATATTTTCTTTGGAGGAATATTATATTTTAAGTAACAAAATTACTAAAAATACTACAAGTGGTACCATATAAACTAGTTGATAAAGGTATAAGTGCGCTTATTTCTAAAAATTTATGGTTCTTCAAGATAAAAAAAAAAAATTGTTATCTTCTGATATTAGATGATTAAATGAGTAAAACATGTCGTGGAATCTCGACCATTGTTATTGAAAGTTCAAGAGATAACTCATTGTCTACAACAATGTTGTTGCCCATTTCACTACACATCAATTTAAATCCTCAGGATATTGATGTTTAAGTTTAGTCTCATAACTTTGCTCAGAAAACAGTTTTATATCGGTCACTCGTGGGGGATTATTGGGAATGACTAACATAGCAAATTGAAACTGTTTTATTTAACTAATTTTTATTACCGTTTTAAATTAATTTTCAATTAATTCTAAAACGGATTTTTCAATTTATTTTAAAATGATTCATATTTTTCTTTAAAAACAACTCTTATTTTGGAAAAAGATAGAATTTTATTTTCCTTCATCGCTGGTTTTCTTATCAATTTTCATTGTTTCCAACTCATTTTTCGACGAGTGCACGTCAACGTTTAGAAGTTATGTTAATCTTAGGGAGCAACTGACTTTGGCTATTGAGAACTGAGGTCGCATTGATTTGCTTTCAAGGCAATGGGATTTATCCACAACACAACGACCTACATTTGAACTTACATTATTAACCACCTTAATAAACAATGAAACAAATTTATTGAAAAGTTAGCAACCCTTTCTCCACTAGGTTTGGTTTTTTAAAAAAAACAAAAAAAAAAAAAACAAAACAAAATTGTGTAGGTTTCTTTCCAAAATTTCAATTTTGTTAAATAAACCTTCAATTTTCTTATCAAATTTTAAAAATAAAATCAACTTTTTCTGAAATAGATAACGAAACATCAAAATATATCGTTTAAAGTACTCTTTAACCAAAAACCAAAAACTAATGTCTCATTTGGTAACAATTTCATTTTCTATTTTTGGTGTTTATATTTGAAAATTAATTTTATTTGCATTTTTCTAAAGTACAAAGTTGAATTGTTAGCACAATTTGAAGAACAAAAACAAGTTTTAAACACTATTTTTTTTTTTTTTCAAAAATTGGCTTGCTTGTTGAAAATATTGATGAAGAGTAAATAACAAAAACATGAAATTTAGACTTAAAGATGAATGTTTGTACGCTTTATTTTAAAAAAATGAAGTTGTTACCAAACCGAGTCTTCAATTCTGTTTCTTAATCTCTTTATATTTGATTTTTGAAAATTACAATTGTTTTCTTACAATTTCGTACTCAAAATTTTCAAATTTCGAATATAAACATTTGAATTCCAAACCATTTTAGGGTCATCAAAGGAGACCTTAGAATAAGAATGCTTTAAATAGATGTTACCAAATGAGAGTTGAACATAATTAGTAAGGCCAAAGGGCCAAATTAGTTATAAGTAGTTATCGAACGGAAACGTCAGAAATTGGCTATAATTTCTAAGTTGAGTTATTATCACCAACCCCTCCCTTCCTTTCCATATTTATATTCATTGATAGATTTGGAACTTGGGTTGATCACACATCCTCCATCCCCTACCAATTCTCTCGCATTTGCTTTAAACTGCAGTTGTTCATAAGGTTAATTACTATTTTGCTTCAATCTCTTTATTGTCTCTGCAGCCTCTTTGGTACAAACTTTGAAGGATTTATACATATATTAATTTGTTTGTTTTGTTTACAGGGAATTAATGATTAATAGTGGTGAAGCAATTGGAGTATCATTATTGTTTGTAGTGGGGATTGTTGGATGGGTTTATAAATCACTGAAACCTCCAGCTCCAAAGATATGTGGAACACCAAATGGGCCTCCAGTAACTTCACCAAGAATTAAGCTCAATGATGGAAGGCATTTGGCCTACAAAGAAGTTGGAGTTCCTAAGGAAAAGGCAAAATACAAAGTCATAATCTGTCATGGCTATGATACTTCAAAACATATGCACCTAGCTCTTTCACAAGTATGATATTACACATTGAATTGATTAGCATATATATTTTCGTCACAATTAATTAAGTTTTGATTATTATTATGAATGGCTTTTGACGATGATTAGGAGTTTCTGGAGGAGCTTAATGTACACATAGTATTATACGATAGAGCTGGTTATGGTGATAGCGACCCATATCCATCACGTTCGGTAAAATCAGAAGCATTTGATATTCAACAACTAGCTGACCAATTGGAACTTGGCAACCAATTTTATGTACTTGGAGCTTCCTTGGGAACATACCCCGTTTGGAGTTGCCTTAAATACATTCCACACAGGCAAATATGCATTATCTTTTAAAAAATTTCATCATCAATTATCAATGGAAGGGCAGTGAATTAATTAATTAAATTTACAGAATCCTAGGTGCTTCCTTGGTAGTTCCTTTTGTGAATTATTGGTGGCATGCAACTCCACCAGCTTTAGCAGAAAGGTCATTTAAGCAACTTCCTAAATCTTTCCAAATTACATATGCAATTGCACATCACACACCATGGTTGTATTACTGGTGGACCAAACAAAAATGGTTCCCTTCGATGATGGATGAAGGCATGTTCACTGATTCAGATTTAGAGTTATTCATGGGGGTCATGAACGACCTCGATAATCGACCGGTACGTAATACTTTTCTATTTCTTCAAATCAACACATGATAATCGTATTATTAGTGTATCGTGTTAGTTTGTATGACGTATTATTTGTGACACAGGAAAAAAGAAGGCAACAAGGTGAACATGAAAGTCTTCATCGAGACCTGTTTGTATCATTCGGAAATTGGGATTTTGATCCAATTGAATTGACAAATCCATTCGCTCATAATAATAACAATAAGAGTTGTGTTCAAATGTGGCTAGGTAGTGCAGACCGTGTCGTCCCGATCGATTTGAATCGTTTTATAGCAAGAAAACTTCCATGGATTGAGTATCATGAGATTCCCAATGCTGGCCATATGTTATTTCATGATCATAGAAGCTTAGAGGCCATCATGAGGGCACTTCTACATCCATAACTTTAATAATATAAAAGTTAAATAATGTATATATATTTTGTATCAAGGAACTTTGTATAACTTTGTATCGAGGAACCCTTTATATTTTGATAATATATATAGTTTGTTCAATAAAATAATGCATGTTGTTGTTTTTACATGTTAAAATTCATTAATTATTATCTTACGCGTCATTTCAAATTTGTAACAATTTAGCTTTTGAACTTCAATATAAAACAATTTAATAGATATGCTTTAAAATTTATAATATTGAGTTTTTCAACAAAAAAAAAATTCCACTACAATTGAATTTTAGTTTCTATGACAACTTGTAAAAACCATGTATAAACTACACACGGTGACTACAATAATTGTACCATTCAACTTTTAATTGTAGAATACTCTCGAAAAATTTCAAATGTGTAAATTTTGTGCTCCTAAACTTTCATGTATAAAAATTGAGCTCCATTGAACTAGAGTCAGCGCTAAGGTGAGAACTCTTCTAGTTGTCCTAAAAGAAGGAATGAATTTCATCTTTTGCAGTTATGTTTTGATCTCTCTATTTGGTTTCGTCTCCAAATTGGTAGGCATATAGTCGGGGAGTCGGGTCACTCTCACTCAAACAAATCAAATGACGACCCTCGATAGACAAGATTCCATAACTCACTCAAAATTGAGATCGAGTTACATATGATTATCGTTTGAAATATTAATCTCATTAGTCAATGGTATTACAAAGAGAGATTATATATTTCGTATAATTTGGTCTTATACAAAGTACTCTTTGTATAGAATACCTCCACTCATATGTCTTTACATGAATGATTTGGATCAAATAGTTTGTAACGTTTACAAAATCAACAAGAAACAGAGGAAGAAGTGTTGGAAAAACTTTGAATATAATATGAACTGAATACACTAACAAATTAATTACAATTCAATTGGAAACAAATACACGTAATGTATAATATTTAGACTCAACTTAAGCTAGATGAAGTAATAAGGCTTAGGTGTGAAAACAATCAAAGATTTGAGAGAACATAAAAAACTTTGTATATTCAAACCGTAGTGGAGGCACGCTTCTAATAAGGGCTATCTTGAAGACAATTATTTGCTTTGCACGGGTTTGTAAGCAGACTACAACGATCGTCTCAGCAGGATACGACTAACTCTCATATAACTGCAATCTTGAATTATTCAGATCTAGCAGAACTCTTGGATACTTGCTCTCAACTCAACACAAGAACAAAGGAAAGCAAGAAAGAAATAATGAATGGAGAGAACTCTTCAACATTGGAATGGGTGCTACAAATGAAGGAACAAGTTGTTATTTTTATGTTAAAAACTTAGTAACTTTTCAAAATACAAAATAAAATCAAATAAATACAAAAAATGAAACATTTGTCAAATTTAACTCAATTTAGTTGTTTTTTTAACTAAAATCAAACATAACTCATTCAAATTGAAGAAACAATAAATTAAACTTCCATACATGTTAAATTTGTGCGTGAAACAATATTTTAATTTGATGGTTTCAATTAAATTTGAAGTTTCTAACAAATGAATTTAATTTACGCAATAAATCCAATTTTATGTTTCAAAACTAACAAAAATTTTACTTTCTTTCACTACAAATATCGAGCAGAACAACCAAATTAAAACAAGAATGTAAAAGAAGAGGAATACATAAAAAAAATGGTCTTTTTCTTCTTTCTTTTGCAGGTCAAGTAGCTGAATACGAAGAAGGAAAAAAATGCATTGAGGTTAAAGTCGTAATTTCCTGTATACGTAAAGAGTCAAAATTCATTAGTTTCAAAATTGGGTTTAATTTTCATTTGCGCCTAAAAAGGGGCCCTTTGTGCGATTCTTCTCAATTTGGTCAGGATATGGTCATCTACGTTTCAATGGTGAGTTAGGCCATGTTTAAATTGTGAAAACCAAAATCATATGAACCGTCTATCTTGCTCCACTTGGAGCATTTCATTTTCGTGGGTTTTCTCTTCTGATTCTTCTTCTGAAATCCTGTTCTTGATCATTGTTGCTTATGAGAAATACATGATTATTCGGAAATGCGTCCCAGATTTCCCCCTGATTAATTGTTTTTGTTCTATTCTGTAGCGTTTTACGTTCCCCCCGAAGTGAAGGAGTACTGCTACACTCACTCGAGTGTAGCAGTTCAGGCAGTGATCGGAGACCTTGGTAAAGGAAGTTATCTTCCTTTGGTTCTTCTCAGGTTTTTCCCCTTCTTGCTGTGAAAGTTGTTTATGTGATGCATTATTCTGTTGTTGAGTCAAACTATTATGTTTCTTTAACAGAACTAGCGCAATCTGAAATGTTTTTGGAAATTCTTTACTGATTTCTTTTTCCAAAATAGTGCTAATTTTCAAAAATAAACTTGGAATTTTTTTTAGTATATGCAGATTTTGAGTGTCATAATCTAAATTGTTGAGATATACATATAGTCTTTTATTGAACTCATTTCATTGTTGTGAAATAATAATTATACAAAATTTATAACAGAAAGCATGTTCATCGATAATAGTTGAAATTCAATCTAATCTTTAGTTGGTGACTGAAAGTATTTTTATAATTTATTAAAATATTACCAAACACATTTTGAACCATGGATTAAATTGGGATGTAGATTCTTCATCTGTTGCCAAATGCATCCACATATGCACTGATTCATTGAACTTTTGATTTCAAATTTTTGTTTTTCAGATTACTATCCAAACACACCTGATTTGACAGATGTGTGGATGAAAATAGGGAATGAGTGATAATGAGATTCGGCATTTGAGTTAAAATCTTATATCATCGTTTTGTCTGCATTGCAATAGATAATCTATGTATTAGGCTTCACTAAAATTAATATAAGAGCTGGTTTTAACAAATACGTTAGCCCCATTTGGTAATATATTTTTCTATTTGTTTTTTATTTTTGTAGATTAAGCCTATAAACACACCTTCACCTCTAGGTTCCTTTACTTTGTTATTCTACCAATGTTTTAAAAAACTAAGTTATGTTTTGTGAAAAAGAAAGTTTTAAAAAACATGTTTATCTTTTTAGGATTTAGCTTAATGTTCAACTACTTTATTTAGGTAAGATTAAAACCATGGTAAGAATTGGAGGGTCAGTTTAATGGAGGCATTAAAGTGATGGCTATTATTAGTTTGAAGTAGTATTTATTTGTGATTATTGGAGACATTGCAGTACATG
The DNA here is from genome assembly GCA_037974625.1 of Cucumis cinereus. Lineage (NCBI taxonomy): Eukaryota > Viridiplantae > Streptophyta > Magnoliopsida > Cucurbitales > Cucurbitaceae > Cucumis > Cucumis cinereus. The sequence goes on from JBBPDJ010000004.1 coordinate 4,775,979, forward strand.
CCCGATAATATGTTGAATTCTGGACTCTCTTATTTAGAAAGTCACTTTAATGGTTGAATTTTCACTTGCACTTTCTATCTGTTGTCATTCAGAGCTTAACCAATTAGATAAAGCCAGGAGAGTTATTTGCGTTGCATAAAATTGGTGGAATTTCTGCTCCATGTGGTTCATATAATACATCATTGGTCCATTTATTAGTAGTTAATCCGTACCACACAAAATCACTGTATACTACTTAGCAAGCATATTATAGTAAAATCGATCTGTTCCTGAAGAGAGGTATCTCTTTTTTCTCTTAGGTTAGATTGTGAAAGATGATAAAACAAGAAGAACCTTTTTTTGGTAAAAGAAACATTTTATTGATAAAGGAAATCTATGAAAACGCCCAAACATCAAAGGAGATTACAGAAGTGAGCACCAACTAGTGATGCGAAAAGATAAACTAAAGTGAGGGAAAATGTGCTTTGTTTTACACCAAGAAACAGTAGTAGACAAAACCAAGTCCATAAAACTAAGTAAAAGAGGAAAAATAGTCACTAAAAATTATCCTGCTCCTTTCGGCCCACAAGCTCCAACTGAAAGCATGCATGAGACCAAACCAAATCATCTTCTTTGTACCACCAAAAGGATGACCCGCCAACAACGAAGCCAAAGCGTCAGAGATGGAATTAGGACTTTATCTTCTTTGTACCACCAAAAGGGTCACTCACCAACAAAGAAGCCAAAGCGTCAAAGATGGAATTGGGACAAGTAAAAGTCCATCCAAAAGCAGGCAACACAGTAGTCCAAATTTTCTTTTTCTTGAGTACAACAACTGGGGCTGGGGGATTCGAACCTCAAACCTTGTGGTTGCTAGTGCACTCGGATGCTAGTTGAGCTAAGTTCTTGTAGCACAGTAGTTCAAAATTTAGCAGCAAAGAATAGTGGAAAAACAAGTGGATCGGATATTCAACGTGTTGATGACACATGACTTCAAGAGGGAGAAATAGACATATAAGACATTCGATGCAGTAATGATCAGCAGTATTGATGGCACCCCAGCTAAGCTCCTAAAAAGAAATTTAATCTTTTTATTGGGTAGCTGTCTTTGGCCGAGTATAGATCAAATAAAGTAGAATCCATAGCACCCACCAGATCAGCCATGAGAGATTTAACTATAGATATCATAGATGGGTCACGCAACCATATCCAAAAATCGGAAGAGGAGCACAATCTGACAAAAGCCAAATGATTAGATAAGGAAGCCCTTCAAAAAAATCTTCCGTTCAGTAAGATTATGTCTTAACTGTAAATCCCAAGCACTAGAAGATGGAACCCACACATAGCCCCAGTAACTTCCGGCTGCTAAGTAATGCAGTAATGTCACAGATTCATAGTAGAAAGAACACCACTACTAAGCCATGAGTCATGCCAAAAACATGTAGATACACCATCACCAATCCGATGTTGAATTCGAGGAGCAATCAAGTCAATAAACTGACAAATATACCTCCATGGAGCCTTGCAAGAAACACGAGTTATTGGAGTAGGCCAAGTACAATTTGGATTATAATATTTAAGCCACAACAAGATTTCTCTATAACATCATGATCAAATAAAAACCTCCAAATCCATTTAGCCAGAAAGGCAGAATTGCGATGCTTAATTACCAAGGCCACCCAAAAGTTGTGGATGCTGTGAGATCAACCAATTCACATTGTGCATGCCACCATCACCATCCGGTCCTTCCTGAAGGTAATTGCGTACCAACTTATCAAGATAATGAATGACAGATACTAGAGCCTTAAATGAAGTAAGATAATATGTAGGGATACTAGAAAGAGTAGCTTGTATGAGCGTATGCCTGCCACCTTTTGAGATGTATGTATACTTCCAATTATGAAGTTTATGCTGAAATCTCGAAACATCTAATATAGATTTTTTCATCATATATTATAAAAAATACTGATTAGTTCTTAGACCAACTGAGGAGTTTCACTTCTATAATTGCATTGTCCTGAAATATTTGTGGTAGATAATTGATCACCAATATGGCTACCAATAAACTTCCTGTAATAACCGGTACAAAGTCTGATTTTTTTTTTTTTAATTTCTCAATACATCGCTATGGTAATGAACCCTTAGCTTTTCCAGGAAATGATTACACCAATAGGAGTAGCATTTGCAGTGGGTCTTCTTGGATGGGTTTATCAATCACTGAAACCTTCACCTCCAAAGATATGTGGATCAGACAATGGCCCTCCAGTGACTTCACCTAGAGTAAAGCTCAATGATGGGAGGCATTTGGCCTACAGAGTATTTGGAGTTCCGAAGGAAGAGGCTCAGTACAAAATCATTATGTGCCATGGCTACAATAGCTCTAAAGATATGTACTTACCTGCCTCTCAAGTATGAGACCGTTATTCTCTGCTTAATTATAAATATCTTTATCTAAGCAGTCTTTAAGATTTTTTGCAGTTATAAATTTATTTAAACTCTTGAATCTTTTAAACTTTGTCCTTGGGATGGGTTGAAAGATTTGTTTCTAAGTTCCATGCATTGGTGACAAGTGACGGGCATGAATGAATAAACTATATATTATGATACTGTGCTTTATTTGAGAATGCCTTCAGCTTAAACCTAATGTAATTTGATGCTTCCACAAATCTTAGTGTGTGCCTGACGTTATTTGGACTGTTTAATTGAAGGTGACAATTTAAGTGAAAATATAAGGCATCTATTTTGTTTTTGGTGATGATATATATTTGACTCTTGTAATTCGATCGTAGCCTTATCATATTATCTTTCCATGTTTACGTTATCATATTATCTTTCCATGTTTACGTTAGAAGGCCCTCTACTTCGCTGATCAATTGAAGTGTGAATCCCTTTACTTCTGTCTTATTATTCGATCATATATTCAATTTTTTTTCTCAGGAATTTATGGATGAACTCAAGATATGTATAGTATTATATGACAGAGCTGGTTATGGAGAGAGTGACCCATATCCAACACGTTCGGTGAAGTCTGAAGCATTTGATATTCAAGAATTAGCAGACAAATTGCACCTTGGCACAAAATTTTATGTAATTGGATGTTCATTTGGAGCATCCGGTATTTGGAGCTGTCTAAAATATATTCCACAAAGGTGCTTTTTCGTCATTTCACTGCGATCAATTGTTTTTTTTTTCTTCACATTTTTGGCTTTTTTTATATACTTTCACTAACTCTTATGCAGACTTTTAGGAGCGTCCCTAGTGGTTCCCTTTGCGAATTTCTGGTGGCCTTCAGTTCCTTCAGCTTTATCACGACAGGCTTTTAGGAAACTTCCTCGATCTTACCAACGGACATTTCAGATTGCACATTACACGCCTTGGTTATACCACTGGTGGATTACGCAAAAATGGTTCCCAACGTTGGTGGCTGATGGCATGTTCGGTGATTCAGATCTAGAGATATTAAAAAGACTGTCCGGAGGCTTAAATCATCACCCGGTACTTTTCTTCTCTTCAATTAGTCAATGTTTGATTAGCATATGATGATTCTAGATGCATGATGGATGCACCTGATCCAACTTTCCTAGTTTCATCTGACTTTTAAGTATTAGAGGCAATTTGGAAAAGTATCTATCACTTAATTTTTTTAGAAACACTTATTATAGATTGACAAAAGTGTTTTTAGCCAATGAAATAATTTTATGGTGTTTGCTTTTCACAGTCATTTGATAATTCTAAATAAGTAAAATATTAGTGCATTTAGTGGATCCACATTTTGAATATGTTTCACTTGATTCATGTTTCTATCTTTTATACCTTTAAATATCATCTGCATTTTGACAGTAGAGTTAACATGTTTGACATAATTCATTTGCCAACTCAGTTATAATTTTTTTGCAAACAAATTTAGGAAAAAGTGACGCAACAAGGTGAACACGAATCACTAAACCGAGACATACTGTCTGTTTTGGGAGAAAAATGGGAGTTTGATCCCATCATCGACGTGAGCAATCCATTCCCCAACAACAATGGCTCTGTTCATATTTGGCAAGGTTGTGAAGACCGTGTGGTCGCTGTTGAGTTTAATCGTTTTATAGCAGAGAAACTTCCATGGATTCAGTATCATGAAGTTCCTGATGGTGGGCATCTAATTATTCACGATGCTGAAAAGTTTGAAGCTATAATAAGAGCACTTTTGGCCAGATGAGTTCATCCTTGTCGAGTGACACTGCCATTGTGTAATGTACTGTTGTATTTTGTTAGTTGCATTATATCCACGATAAATTTCCATTCAGTAGTGGCAACATACTGATGCTCCAGGAGATAGATGTATGCTGAATGGCAATTTATTTTGCTGCTGCTGATTGTGTTATGTAGCTCGACTCGGCTTAAAACAGCTTTGTTAAGGTGATAGCTCACATCCAAAATCAAATCTATAACTTTTACGCATCTTGTTTAGCCTTAATTGACTTCTATTTCAATTGATTGAACTTAGATTTCTATCCCTAGAAATGGGCTTATGAGTTTCTGTTCTTCCTAGAATCATAGAGAGAGTTGTGTAATCAGTTCTTCAAGTTGTAGTTTATCAATACTAGATATGATATGGGTAATTAGTCGAGTAGGTTTGTTTGTCATTTTAGGAAAAATTTTGTATTAGGTTTGTGTGTATTTGAACTCTAAATTTTCAAGTATTCAATTAATCATGATTAAAATTCAATCTTAGTTGGGTATTAAGCATCAAAGAATAATACTAACAATGGCAATAAGGTAATTTTCAGTTTTAACAAAATCAGACTTTTCCTCGTTTTTGAAATAGACTATTACGAATCGGTTGATTGGAGTTCTTCCATTTCTTTGTTTTTGCTAAAGAATTCTTTGAATTCTTCATTGTTTTTCTTGATTGAATCTCTCTATTCATTCAATATTGAATTCAAAATTACATTACAGACGAATGTAAACATAGTAGCTAAATAATCCCAACGTGTTACATAAGGTAGATATTGTATAATTGTTCGGTTTTCTGCAATTTTTTCCATCCCTCCGTGTAAATAACCCAATATTGGGCTATGTTAGGAAGGTAATAGTAGAAAGTATAAAAGTAAGCATAATTTGAACATAATTCTCTTTTTTTTTTTTTCAAATTATATTATGGTTCTTAAACTTTGTATTTTATTTTATTTTGATCCATGAACTTTAAAAAAAAAACATATTTTGATCTATGTCGTTAAGATTTCATTAACTCTCTAACAGAATGATAGAATGATGAGGTGACTTTTATAATAAGATAACTAAGTTGTCAAATAAGATAATCACTATTAATGATCTAGGATTTTAATTTTTAATTAAAGGTTAGATGGTAAATTGATGTTTTATTAGAAACTTAAAAGTCATTCGTCACCATTTTGGCACATTATCATCCTACTTCACCCTTTCCAACTCATGCCCAAAATTCATTTCATCCACATATTTTGTGATTTATTGAGGTTTTTTTCTTCTTCCTCCCAATTCTTTTCTCTTCCCTTCTTTTGGGGTTTTGTGATTCATTATTGGAATATTTATCTACAATTTCGCAAAGTTTGTTTTGTACATGTGTTGTATTTATTGATGTTAACACCAATATGTGGATCCTATTTTATTTTTTTATTCTACTCAACGTCATTCTTCTAATTTGCTTCAAGATTTCCATTTGAAAAAAATAATAATAATAAATAAATGGTGGGGAGTCGAGGAGAGGATGTGAGAAATTTAAGTTTTGGAGAAAAAAAGAACAAAATTAGTTTTTAATTTGGGTTTATTTGATTCAAGTTTGTTGATTATGTTTCTTTGTTAGCATAAAATATTTATAAAATAAATTAGCAAGACTTCTTGGTTATTTATCAACTTAATTAATATGGTGAATTTAGAGTGTAATCATCCAAATATAGAAGTCACATGATCGTTTTTGTTAAAGAGTTAACGAAATTCTAACACCAGAGACAAAAGTAAACTTTTTCAAAAGTTCAAGGACCAAAACATGCACTTTTAAAAGATTAGAGACCAAAACAGAACAAGTTTTAAAGACAAAAACAGGATTTTAACCTTCATTTTTCTTTTATAGAATAATGTAAATGGGATTTTATCCAGTTGAGAAGTTTGAGCAGACACATAAAAGTATGGACAAAAATTCATAATAGAAGTACTAAGAATGAACCAATGAAGGGAAAAGTTGAGTTAATGATTAGATTTGGCATTTGAGTTAAAAAAATCTTACATCATCCTGTTTCTTGGATGGGTTTATCAAGCACTGAACCTTCACCTCTAAAGATATGTGGATCAGAAAATGGCCCTCCAGTGACTTCGCCTAGAATAAAGATGGTAGGCATTTGACCTACATAGTCTTTGGAGTTCCTAAGGAAGAGGCTCAATACAAAATCATTATGTGTCATGGCTACAATAGCGCCAATGGTATGTACTTACCTGCCTCTCAAGTATGAGACTGTTATTCTTTTCTTAGTCATAAATGTCTTCATCCGAGCAGTGTTAGTTTATATTGTATTAAATTTGTCTCCACCTATCTACTTAAGGTTTTGGATCATTCAATGATTTAAGGACACATAATAAAATGTTACATAGGTCCTAGAAATTTAAAATTTACACAGACAAAACAGACAAAAGAAGATGAAGAAGAAAAGAAATAGAGGTCAACTCATTGCTTCTATTATCAAATTTGAATATATTTCACCTAATTCATGTCTTTATTTTTTATACCTTAAAAGATCAACAACAGTTTGACAAGTTATCATGATTGACATAATTCATTTGCCAAACCAGTTCTAATTTTTTTGCAAACAAATTTAGGAAAAAGTGATGCAACAAGGTGAATGCATGCCCCCATCATCGACGTGAGCAATACATGCCCAGACAACAATGGCTCTGTTCACATTTGACAAGGTTGTGAAGACCGTGTCAGTTGCTCTTGAGTTGAATCGTTTTATAGCAGAGAAACTTCCTTGGATTCAGAATCATGAAGTTTCTGATAGTGGTCATCTAATGATTCATGATGCTGAAAATTTTGAAGCTATAATAAGGGCCCTTTTGGCCAGATAAGTTCATTCTTGTTGGGTGACACTGGCATCGTGTAATGTACTACTACTGTATTGTATTAATTGCATTATATCCATGATAAATTTCCATTCAGTTGTGGCGACAAACTGATCCTCTAGGAGATGGATGTAAGCTGAATGTCATTTTATTTTGCTGCTGCTGATTGTGTTATGTAGCTGGACTCGGCTTAGAACAGCCTTGTAAAGGTGATAGATCATATCCAAAATTAAAGTTATGCATGTTGTTTATCCTTAATTGACTTCTATTTCAATTGATTGAACTCAAACTTCTCTCCTTAGAAATTGTCTTCTGAGTTTCTGTTCTTACATGAATCATAGAGAGAGTTGTGCAATCAATTCTTGTAGTTATATCTGATCAATGTTTGTAAGGACGTTAGCAAAGCCAAATTGTGCAGAGTAGAGATAGGAAGAATGAGAAAACTGAGAATATCTTAAGATTCCATTTTGATTACTTGCATGGATCTGTCATTTGGTCCCACAATATGGCATCAAAGCATCTACCTCTGCATGATTCCATTCCCTTTGTCATGTCTTTCCCATTTTTTACTTGAATTTTATTGTCCTCTATTTTTTCGTCAATGGTTCCACAATTATAAACTAGGCAACAAATTGGAAAGTGAAACTTGATTTGACACTCACGATTTGAAGTTATTTAGATGACGTTTTTTTTCCTCATTAATATATTTCTATTGCTTCGGTCAGATTAGTATCTGCCTGTGGCTTGGAGTGAAATGAACTGTAGTAATGTTTGTGATTAGTGTTTTTGGGTTAAAATTTATATTTCATTTCAATAATTTGAGTATTGTGTGTAACTTTTAGAAATTCTCAATTACTTCCTTGAGCTGTGAATTATACATCTTGTTTGTATTCTCTATTAAAACATGTCAGATATTAGTGCCACAATTCTTTTCCATATTATCTGAGTGAAATGGTTTGATTGGGTTGAAGGAATTAGAGATGAATGGACAGTTAATCAAGTAGGTTTGGTCTATCATTTTGGGAAAAATTGTGTATTAGATTTGTGTCTATTTGAACTCTAAATTTCCACGTATTAGATTAATCAGTTAAAAAACATCAGTGAATCTTGGTTTAGGGTAGCAGCATCAAGAATAATGCTAACAATGCCAATAAGGTAAGTTTCAGTTTGAAAAAAATCAGACTTTTCTTTATGTTTTGAAATTTACCATGACAGAAAAACCAACAATCTTCGATTTTGGGAAATTTTGGCTGAATGGTGACTGGAGTAGCTGTTTTAGGAACAGATTAGTAGAGAGTAGAAGTAAGCATAATCTGAACGTAATTCTTTTTATAGAATAATGTGAATGGGAGTTTATCCAGTTGAGAAATTTGAGTAGATACAAAAGTGTGTATGGACAAAATAGAATAACTAACAATGAACCAAAGAAGGGAAAAGTTGAGTTAATTAAACTACCACATACTTCTATTACGTGTTCATCTTTTTTCAGATTTGTTTTGAATAGGAAAGTGGAAACAGTCTCCTATTAACAACATTCTTTCCTTCGGGCAAGTGATAATACAACGTTATCACTTCTCCCTTCCACTTCCTGTCAAATTATCCCATTCTTACAGTTAAACAAAACTTGAGTCTTTCTTCTGACCACTTTGTTCTTGTGCTGTAGGATTTAATATTTGTCTATGATACTGCCAAGTGGATTCAAGACTTGATTTATGGACAGGAAAACATGAAGAAGACAAATACCCACAGTTGTCTGTTATGGTTTAAGTTTTTTTATGGTTCAACTATCTCCTCCCACTTTTTCTCTTTCTTATAGGCTTCAGCTCTGGGGATTGGCCTCTTGTGGGGCAAAATAATCTGCTCTGCTCTTCTTCGACAATGATTTTTAAGGCGGTGGTTGTTATGGTGGTGAGTCTTTTGGGACTGGTTTTCCAGGCCACACAGCTGCCTCCTCCACAGAACAGTGGGGAATCAGTGGCCTTGTCTGTTTCTTCCCCAAGAATCAGACTCAGAGATGGAAGATTTTTGGCTTACAGGGAGAGAGGAGTGAGCAAAAATGATTCCGTCTACAGGATCATAGTTTCCCATGGTTTTGGAAGCTCCAAGGATATGAATGTTCTGGCCACTCAGGTATGTCTTCTAACCTTCAGTTAGAATCTCACCATGTATAAATAAGATTTTTATGATGCCTTGTTTCTAAATTGGAATGTGGGACAGATTAATATCCTATTGTAAGCAAAAGGTCGAAAAATGTTGAGAGGTTACAGGCCTAAACACACTGTTTTGGTTTTGATGATCTCGTTACGATATAGATGTTGTTATATATATACTTAACATCCTTCTCATTTATAATTGATTTGGAACTATTGTTACTTCACCAAACCATGTACAAAAAATTTTAAGTTCTGTTGGTTTAGAGATATTATGAAATTAAAGCAAACCAAACTCGAACCGGGAAGTTTTTATTTTTATATGCCTAATTTTCTATTGAGAATCAATTCATATTTCCAATATTATGTCAAATGAGGTGAGTTTCACTCTGCTTTATTTTGCAGGAGCTAATAGATGAGTTGAGGATCTATTTTCTTCTATTTGATCGACCCGGGTATGGAGAAAGTGATCCAAATCCAAACCTTACAGTAAAAAGTGAAGCATTGGACATTGAAGAACTTGCTGATCACTTGCAAATTGGTTCCAAGTTTTATGTGATTGGTGTCTCAATGGGATCATATTCCATTTGGGGTTGCCTTAAATACATACCAAACAGGCAAGCTACAGAATTCTTTCTATCTTCATGTTGTCCTTTTTCTGCTTGAGCCATTTCAAACTCCAAAAGAATTGCCTGCAGGCTAGCTGGTGCAGCACTGATTGTCCCAACTGTTAACTATTGGTGGCCTTCCCTTCCTCATAGTTTGGTAAGCAAGGATTACAGAAGAAAACTTGTGCAATGGGCTGTCTGGCTTTCTCACTATGCCCCGGGATTGTTATATTGGTGGGTTACTCATAAATGGATATCTTCAACTGCTGTCCTGGAAGGAAATCCCATCTTCTTCAATGATCGAGATATCGATATCTTGAATTCGATTCCAGGATTCCCAATGCTCACACCGGTAACCATGTCTTTGTGTTTATAAACTCAGTTTTAAAAAAATAGAAACTTTACAACCACATGCTAAAATACCATAATTTGGATCGATAGAGGTTAAATCCGTACTTCCTCCATTTATCGTTTGTCACGTCAACATGCTTTTAAAAGTAGAAGGATCTATCAACATTAACGTGGGGTCTAATAATATTTAAGAAGACAAATTTATAGTGTGAATTAAGAAGACAAATTTATAGTGTGAACGTAGGGAGTAGTACTAGAAATTTTCCTATCAATAGACTAATCTTATCTGAAATGCAAAATCCAATATATCTATCTATATATAGATATATATTCTCCCCTTGGTTTCATTGAGCACAATAGAAGCTAATCATAATACTGTTGGTATTGAAGTATTGTAATGGTTATAGAATAAACTACGGGACAGACGTGTTTTCGACACACTTCGACATGACTTCATGGTAGCATTCAGCGAATGGGGGTTTGATCCTATGCGTCTAAGCAATCCTTTCCCTGAAAATGGAAGTTCAGTGCACGTATGGCAGGGTTATGAAGACAGGGTGGTGCCCTTCCAACTTCAGAGATATGTTTCTGGGAAGCTGCCATGGATTCAGTATCATGAAGTTCCTGATGGGGGCCATTTAATTGTTCATTATAGAGGCTTGTTTGTGACCATATTAAGGGCTCTTCTGCTTGGAGAAGAATTTTGTTCTGATCCTAAGCCAAATTCATCCAATATTGTAGTTTGAATTTGTTTCTCTCATGTAATTGTCTTTGTGTACATATTTACTTTTCTTTAAATTTGATTGTAAAGCAATTTGATGAATTGCAAGTGTTTTAGTTCTTTAGTTTATATTAGCAGTTCAACCACAAACCCATTTGTCACTTATACATATTATATGACCGGTTAAGTTATACTTATTTTGACGTGCTGTATACATTTTATAAAATTGAAACTTTTAATTTTGTGTCTAAATACTATATGACTCTTGAGCCTAATTGGAATCATAAACTTTCAATTTTATATCTAGTAAATTTGTGAATATAGTCAAAGTTCAAGATTTAATTTATAATTTGACCAAAATTAAATGTCATATTCAACATAAAAACTAATTTGTTTCATAAGTTATCAATTTGTTTGACATTTTAAAATATCATCAACGTTTCGACGTGTGACTGGAAAAAAAATAAGAGGGAGGTGATATTTTAAGTGGTTTACTTTTAATGGCAGAGTAGGTTGTAGTTCTCTAACTTAAGAATTATGATTATCGATTAAGATAATGAATATTTTAGACGTTGTGGATTCTTCAAATATCTTGCCAAGGTAAAATTTGTTAAATTTTTTACAAAATATTAAAAGTACAATTTTGTCCCAAATTATAAAACTTGAAGAAAGTGATGGGTTGTCACCACTATAAAAGAAGTCTACGTTTTTTAGTTTTTTGGGTTTTATGTCCTAAAACTCGTGAATTATGAATATTAAATTATCTTATTATTTAATAAAGATGTTATTGAGGTATTATTCCATAAATTGTTATTGAATAGGTGATTTGTTCATTATAAACTTTGAATCCAATAAACTAACGTTCATTGACTATAGTATGAAGACTTGAACTTTATGTAGTGACATAAAAGTGAATCAAGTTCAAGTTGACAGTCTAAATGGTCTATATATAAGGTTGGACACCTTATTTTAGGAACATTATGAATGCAACTCGCTTTGTTTTTGGTACTGTTACAATATTCAATTGAAATGTTCTGTTTCTCTACATTACAAAAGGAAGACATTAATTAATTGTCATATCGGAGATTATTCTCTCAATCTTTGACCTATGGTTTATAGTGTATATTATTTCTTAATATTTGGGATTCTTTTCCTGTATTGCTTGGCTCTGCACTATAGAGCAACTTGCCAATTAGTTATGTTTTCCTTAAACTTTATCTTGGTATCAGAGCAGAGCAGGTACTCATTCATCCATTATCTTTATTATCATGGCAAATGAAGCTTCAAGCAATCCTCTTTCTGCTACACCAGTTTCAACAATTCCAACAGTTCATCTTGAAAATTCGTTGAGTAGCAAAGGGTTTTTTACACAAATCATTCTCATACTATCATGATCTAGCCTATATCTTCGACAAAGATCTGGCTATGAGAGCACGTTTGAAGATATTTGCTGACGTTGGATCTAATGTGCCAAACCATTTTAATGATGGTGTACCCCTTGGTGATTCATATGATCCAGACATCCCTATTCAAGGGGTGGACATGTCACTGGATGAGATGCTAGGAACACGTATAGGTTGAACCACTGAAGGAAGAAATGCTTCAAATGGGAGCAAGAGGAAACGAGGTGGACACAATTCTGAAACGATGAAGGTGTTCAAGAATGCAATGGAATTTACAAATGATCAATGAAAGACAATTACAAAATGACCAAAAGAAAAGCGTGCAACAAAGGTCAAATTGCGTGCAGAAGTCGTGAACCAACTGCATGATATCCCTAAATTGCAGAGCTGACAAATGGTAAAACTTATGCGAATAATATACCGTAGTGTGAACAATATAGAGGGATTTATGTTCGTTCCCACATACATGAAATTGGAACCTCACCCTAGAAGATAATGTTTGACCAGACCGTGATTTGAACTCTTATTCAACAGTAAATGATATTACTTTCTTTTTATGTATGTGTTTGTGTTAGTTTAGATTTGGACTGTTATTCGATACTAAACGATTTTAGTTTCTAATTCGCTACGTGTTTGTGTTGGTTTAAATTTTGTTAATATGTTCTCTAATTTTTGTTTTTAAAATGAAGAATGAAGAAAGAGAAGAAGGAGCGCATAAAGGAGAAGAAGAAAGGGGGTAACCACATTCCCACACGTTTGTGTTGTTTTCTTATTTAAAGATATTCGTTTAAAGTTTTAGATCTATGTCTGGTACGAAAATAAAAGACAATATTAAAACAAGTGCGAAAATGATTTTATCTACTTGTAAAAATTGTTAATATTATTAAGATTTAATAAAACCACATATTAAGATATTATAAAAAATGTTATAATATAAAATTTTATAACACGTGCATCCTGAGTAATAATAAACGAGTTTGTATAAATTAATGGAAAGTATTGTTTGAAATAATGTTTTCTTAAAATGGTATTTCATGTACCCGACAAAATATATATTTGAAAAAAAAAATGATATAAGATAATTAATATTTAATTTACAGACGTATATAAATTAGATTATAATAATGTGTACCACAAACAGATTATAATAACACACTATAATATTTTGCACCTTAGATATAGGCTACAGTAACTTAGACTATAATTCTCTTTGTTCTAAATACAAACTATAATAATACTACACAGTTTATTATAACTCACAAATTATAATAACATACAAACTAACTCGAAGTCCTAAACGCCCCTAATTGTTATAAGATTGAAAGTTGACATGGTAAATGGTAGGACCAAGATTGTTTTTCTTCTTCTTTTAAATAAAAGAAAAAATTCGACTAATTGATAATCCTAAAAGACAAGACGCAATTGGCGCGTCCGCGTGGGAAAATACACTTGGAACGACGTCGTCTAGATCTTCTGCCTCATTCTATTACTGCAACTCTCCCTCCTCCCCCTCCTCCTCCGGTTCTTCGTTCGTATATAACCCTTTGGTTTGATCTTTTTTGTATCAATTTGATCGGATTGAACCTGTAATGGATCAATTCACCATTTGACCTCGTTCTCAGGTACTCTCTATTGCTTTCTTCATTTCTTTAACTCATCTTCATCCACCCAACTTCTTCCCTTCTCTTTACATTTTGCTTCTTTCTAGGGTTTTACACTTCATTCACCTTTCCTTTTCTTTGCCTGCTTAGATCGCTTGTTTTCTGAATTTTATGTTTTTTACTTCTTTTTTGCTGATTTCTTCCCCGACATTTGTGCTCTAGCTGGAGAACTGCGTTTTCCTCACTCCCAACTTGTTTACCTCCAATTTATGTTTCCTTCGATGATTTTGAGACTAGTCTTTTGCTGTTCATTATGGTTTTTTTTTTTTTGGAAACTAATTCTGGTCAATGTTTCTTCAATTTATGAACTCGGAGGAAAAGGGAATATTTGGTTACATAGGATTCGATGAATATTGGAGAAGGAAACAGGGTAGATAAGTTCTATATATTTGGCTAGATACCATTGTAATTGGTTCAGTCTTCCAGTTTTTTTCTACTTATATCATACTTGTACACGATTTGTGATTGACAATAATTGCTTTTTTTCCCGGGAAGTCCTGGTGATACTTGAACTGTGTGATTATCTTTTTGCTACTTCACTGAAATGTTTCTGTCGGTTTATATGTATATATGTGTTTTTTTTTTTTTTTTTTAATTTTTATGTCCGTATGTGATGGTTGGTGGTTATGACGCCTTGCTGTAATACCGCTCTTCATTGTGGAAAGAAATACTTCATAAGTTGTTTTTTATTTTGTTCGTTGCTGCTTTCCACAAAAACATATTCGACCAATCAAAAGTTTAGAGTCGATCTTGAAAAACTGATTAGGATCTTGCAGTAGTAATTACACTAATATCAATATAGATGCAATTGAATAACTACACAAAATAATGAGAATAAACACAAGAACGTTGTTAACCCAGTTCGGCAACTAGCCTACGTCTGGGGGGTTTTCACCCTGATGAGATCTTTATTATTATTATCAGAAACTTCTCAAAGTTCATAAAGT
>JBBPDJ010000004.1:4790975-4823454 GCA_037974625.1 Cucumis cinereus
TCCAAGATGTTTGTCAAAGAGATCTCCCCCTCAAGAGGTTCACACAATGTAAACAAACTTCCACACCTTGTAGACTATACTCACAAGTTGGAAGATAAAAATACAAACGGTATGTTTTAAAGTATGAAGAACAAGAACGTAGCGAAACACACCTTTTTCCTCTCTAATTCACGATCACAAAAGCTACGCCCACCTCTAGGTCAAAACCAAGAGAGATTTTATATGCATACTAAATCTTAGAAGATTTAATTCCTTTAAAAAAAACAATATCTTTCCAAGAATATCTAAACAACTAAGGAAAGTATTTTATCATATAAATAATTTAGATATTCTTGGAGAAAAGGAATTATGTTAAGTCAATTAATAATGCAACACATCTAAAATGAACTGCGAGAAGTCTTCAAGCTCTCCATTTGACCACTCCTGTGTTTTTGGGTTCCTTTAAAAGTCTTATCTTGTTTACTGTATTATTGTTGGTGTTGCTACAATTATATATATATATATATATATATATATATATATATGATTAAAAACTTATTTCTAACAAACAAAAAACTACATGTGTATGTATTATTGTTTTTTGAATCAGAATTTTTATGTTGTTTCCACTTTCATTGTGATTTTATTATTGCAGGAAGTTGATACTCAAAGGGTTGATTTGTCTTAAAAGGAATTGTTGAGCCACTTTGGATCATTTTGCAAGAATATTGCGAGTGTATGATGATAGGATCTGGGAATAATTTAAATCGAGGAAGTGCATTCCTTCCATCAAATATGCCGTCCTTGCCCCAATGCTTACCCTTGGAGCCCATTACATTAGGTAATCAAAAAAATTGCTCAGGGGAGCTGAAAAGAGCTCTTGGTGTTTCTTCTGGAAATGCATTGGAGGATCGTCCTTATGGAGTAGTTCACATGAAACGTCAACCTTCGGTGGCATCAAAGGAGTTGAAGCATTTTAAAGATAGTGTGCAAGATTCATCTAGAAGGGCCAGGTAACTTTTCTCTTTTCCTTTTCTCAAATTGTATATCAAGCTCCATGAAAGATGAATATGTTATATATATATATATAAATCAGTAGTTGAGCTTTCGTTGAGAACTAATGAAACAATACAAGGGATAGAAATAAAGAGGAGCCCACAAAAGGAGGTAAACTGAAAAAAGGGGCCTCCAATTAAGCAAAGTAAGGCTTAGCGGATAGTTACGAAAAGATTTAACTACTGAAGTCCACATAGACGCATTGGACCTAATAAGAGCCCAAAGGTCACTTGAAGACCTCTCAAGTCTGCTAAAAAGTTTGGTATTCCGCTCTCCCAAAAATTCCACAAAAGAGTAACATACCCTAGACTTCCACGAAAAAACATTCCTTTCTCGCGAAAAGAGAGTGGAGAAGGAACTCCTCGATCATCTCTCTGCAACCCTCATGCCTAGTTAGGCTAAGGCCAAATTTCGTAAGAATTCACTCTGCTCCAAAGATCAGCCAAATCATAGCTCTAGAGGAAATGATCAAGGTCGTTAGTCATTTGCCTACAAAGAATGCTGACACAGGTGAAGGAAAACTTAGAGATTTTGATTTAGGCGACATTTTTACCATTGAGTGATTCCTCATCGAGGAATATGTTTAGAGGTAATTCTTAGGAAAACCCAACCATCTTCGCCATCTGATTCTCCATGAAGGATAGGTTAAAGGTAAGTCTGGGGCCTAGCTTTTTCCGTGCATTTAGAAAGGCATCCATCCAAACTTCGGATAACAAAAACCACGGTGCACTTGCTGATCTGATCTCAAGGTTCTATGCTTATGTATTTTTCTATTTTGTTTCATTGTTATTGGAGCATTAGCCTCTTTTCATTTCATCGAAGTTCTACTTTTGTTTTTTGTTTTTTTTTTTAAATCAGTCATTCCTACTGTGAGCTCTTTTGTTAGACCAGGAACAGGAGGATGATTTACTGAAGTTCTTATTTTTATCTAAGTAGTATATGAGGAGGCAATGAAATAAATGTCACGTAAAGCTGGAATGTATTCTTATCTACTCCTTAGTTATTTCTCTTAAGTTCTTTACTCGATCTCCTAAAGTGTAACTTTAACCTTATTTTTATGCATAATCTTAACTTTATCTTTTCTGGTGGTATGTAAATAAAGTAAAACAAGATCATTATTGCAATGTGGAAATCTTGAATGAGCATCGTAATAGATTGGAGAAAGAGTGAAGCTTAAGAGATGACTCTTTCTTGGTTTGGAAATGAAGAAGGAATAGGAGAGTTTGTAAGGATGACAATAGGATTGACAAACAATTTTGATAATGCTATCATGTAATATAAATTTGTTTTTATTGGCTTCATTTATTTACTTATTCATGTTTGTTTTGTTTTGTTTGGTTTTTTTTTTTTTTTTTTTTTTTTTTTTTGTGCAGGGAAAGAGCAGACATGCTAAGTGAATCCTTGTTCAAGTTGGATAAATATAGGGAAGCCATGAGCTCAAAAAAGCGGCAACGCAGTGACGTTTCACCAAGTGAGAGGCTAGGTGGTGGCAACTTAGCTAAAGTTGGAAGCCAGATTCACAGAAATGGCCATGATGTTGTTATTTATAGAATGGAAGACAGAACAAAGAGTGTAGGCTTGAATAAGCGTGTCCGTTCATCCATATCTGATGTTCAGGTTTGTAATATGCGATAATATCTAGTATCTAATTTGCTAGTCATCTTTTCCCTATTATTTTGGCATTCAAATTTAATATGAGAATTTACAGCTTCATTTTAATATTAATAGTCTTCTTTAGACCATGTTGGGTTAATCTTCATTTTGATATCTAATTTGTTCAATGATTGTGTACCCTGTTGCGGGATCTTTGGGGGAGAGGTATAATAGGGTGTTTAGAGGGGTGGATAGGGACCCTTGTGAGATTTGGTCTTTGGTTTGGTTCTGTGTCTCCCTTTGGGCTTTGGTTCCGAAGACGTTTTGTAATTATTCCCTAGGTAATATCTTACTTAGCTGGAAACACTTTCACTAGGGGTTTTTGTGGGCTTGGTTTTTTGTATTCCCTTGTATTCTTTCTTTTTTCTTTCCCCTCAATTTAAGCAATTGATGATTTAAAAAAATAGTACCACTCAAAGGGGATGAGTTCAAACCTATTAGTTGCCACCTGCATAGAATATTAAACGCCTATTGATTTCCAAGTAGTTAAATATTGTAAGAGTTTGGTAGTTATCTTGTATGATTTGTCAAGATACGTGCAACTTGGATCATACACTACAGATACCCGGGGGGGGTGGGGGGGTTCGGGAGGGAAGAGGGATGGGACTTGAACTGTTAATTAAGAATGACAATAACATGTCACTAGAATTCGGTCATATTTGACCATTCTGGTTTTCTACTTAATTTTCGATTAATGCTCCAACAGATGAGAAAAGTTACTTCTGTTTCATTGATTTAAGTGCGTTGTTTCTCATCTTCCAATTCTAGCAGCCAGAAGCCAGGTTCACCACAATGACAAATAATACAACGTTCTTGGAGAAGGATAGTGATGATGGTTCTATCCGAAGTGAAGAAAAGACTCGCAAATTGCTTGCTGGAGGAGAGGGATTGGATCAGAAAATTAAAAAGAAAAGATCTGTTGGAGCTGTTGGTTACAGAGTTAATAATGGCGATCGGGAAATAAAACGAGCTACTCATACCAAGCTGAATTCTGATTCTAAGTTGCGTTCTTGTGATGCTCAAGGTCACAGGTATCCCTCATTCTTTTGCATGTTTGATTTAAGATTTCTTGATGATTGACAGTTGCTATTTAATATAAACTAAGGTGTATACACAAAAATGGCAAGGAGATAAGGCATCTCCTCCTGAGAAATCAAAAGGGCCAATCTATAAAAGAACCCTAGTTCATATCAATGGATCTTTTAGGAAACAAAGAAAAATTATTATGAAATTTAATTCAAGAGGAGACTCTGCACTGTACAACCTCCCAAAAGTTTACTGTCTATGATAATAATATTTTATTTTATACATTCATTCTTGTAGATTGAAATCTTCATCTGGAGTACATGGAATGAACAGGTTGGATGGTTCTTCCGATCCCACTAGTTCAGATGCAAGTACCATATCAAAGAATGAACTTGAAAGTGCTCTCTCTTTGAAGGGTCGTACATATATATTGGAGCAGAGGATGCTTAAAGGGAACAATAGGTACTATGATATTTTCATTATCTTGATATTGTGTTGTGTGTGTTTCTTCTAAATTTGCTGGCCTAGTTAGTCGTTAAGAAAAATTTATGCTACTCAAGATTACGGAGTGTTGCATTTGATTTCGAGTGACTTAGAACATTCATTGTCCTTCGTATTTTATTTGGTAATCATGAATTAGGTCTTAGCCTATCAATTTATTTATCAACACTCAAGGGAAGATTTGAGAGCTCCCTTTCTCTCCAATTGTCTCTAAAGAGAACAACTACAATAGTAATATTTTCGATACCCTCTCCCATACACAGGTGGCCCTATATGACGACTCACTCAAGGACCCCCTAACAAGCAATATTCCTTTGGGCCCACATATAACTAACTCTTATTATCCTATCCCCCTTACATATTATCCCCATTCCTTTTTGCGTTTCTCCTCACATAAAGATCGAGGGCCTATCCGAATACAGTGATGGAGTTTAAGCACTGAAAGTCAAGAAACATTAAATTTGGTTTTTAGATACAATGATGCAGAACAGAATGATTTAAGAAAAAGGATTGATTCTCCAAGTTTTCAAATTAAAGTTTATTTCCAGCATTTTTTCTACTCGCTTGTGAAAAAAATTAATAATTAAATATCGTAAGTTGATAGATTTATTTTATTTTTTAAAAAAATTATGTATTAAACTTTCAATTGGTTTAACTAAGACGAAAACAAGAGTCAATTAATCCCTTGTTCACGTACTTGATAACTGTTCAATACTATGCTTCATAAATTCATTAAGAACTATATAAAAGTACAGTATGGGATGCTTCAACTAAGTAAATTTTGAAGTTCTGAACTTTTTTTTGTTAAAATACAACTGTGTTTCCCTTAGTCAAATTATTTCATTAACTAGATCTCAAACTAGAATTCAAATGATACATTATGGTTTGTGTTTTTTTTTTTTTTTTTCCTATTTTGTGGTACAGTCTTTGATTTTTACATACATTCCCTTGTCAGGCCAAGTAACCGAGATGACAACTCAGCAGGCAGTCCTTGTACTGTGATTAAAGCAAAGGTGTCTAGGGGACCAAGAACTGGATCAATTGTGGGATTAGATTCATCCCCAAATATTCATTCTTCATCTGAAACTCATCAAAGCTGGGAATCTGCAAGTGTTAGCAAAGCTCAATTGACTGGACTTTCAAGTAATTCAAAGCATGCGATACCAACTGGTTCATCTTTGTATCCTGTAACCCAATGGGTTGGCCAGAGGCATAAAAACTCTCGTACTAGGAGATCAAAGCTACTGCCACCTGTGCCGGATCATGGCGAGATTCCAAGTCCATCTCAAGACTTTGCAGCTTCTGATTTTGGTCCAAGAACAAATATGACAGATGGATCAGTGTTGGCTAGTAGTGTTGACAACAATACCATGAAGTTTAAAAAGGAAGTAGATAATGTATCTTCTCCGAGTGGGCTGTCTGAAAGTGAAGAATCAGGACCTGGAGATGACATAGTAAAACTGAAAGATACAAGCAGTGGCAAGTTCTCTTTGAGTGCAGGAGATGAAGCTGGGTCTTCTATATTGGCAGCAAGGAAAAATAAGGTTCTGGTGAATGAAAAGGGAGATGGTGTGCGAAAACAGGGAAGGAGTGGAAGGGGTCCTACCCTAGTTAAGCCTGATAGCCCTTTGGTGAGAGATAAGTCAGAGAGCCCATTTGCAGAAAAACCACTCCACAGCATGAAGCCTATCTCTGGGAAAATTAGAAGGTATATGAACTGATATTACTTTTGTTCCTAAAGCATTATGGTTGCATCATAATCTTATATATATATATATATTTTTAATAATTAGCAAATCTGGTCGTCCACCGTCTAAAAAGCTAAAAGATCGCAAGGGTTCAGCTCATGTGGGGTTAATTTGCCGGTCCTCAGATATCACAGGTAACCACATCAGTTCATTGAATTGATCTTTCTTGCTTTTGGTCCGAGGTGTATCAGCACTTCTTTCTTTTTGATGTTTTATGTTTCTAGTTTATGATATTGCTCTTTATGAAAAGAACTTCTTCCTTTGAAACTTCTATTCTAGTTTATTTTTTTCTAGTTCATCTTGATTTAACTTTTTATTAAGATGCTGATGGGGAAGACTTGTAGCTTATGCTAAATAACTATATGACAGCGGCTCACTGGTGGATATTAACATTGTTTTCCAGGTGAATCTGACGATGATCAAGAAGAATTATTTGAGGCAGCAAAGTCTGCTCGTAATGCCAACAGTATGCCTCTGGATACTTTTTAGTTCAAGTTTTCACAAGAACTTCATTTACTGTCCATGTCTGTGGTTCTATTCTTTCTACATTCTCTTTTTGACAATAGTACGGGGCTTTTGTGTTTGTAGTTCGTGCTTGTACTGGTCCATTTTGGCATAAAGTGAATTCCATCTTCATTTCTGTTAGTCCAGCAGATGTAGCAAACTTGAAACAACAGGTAGACTATGTTATGTGATGACATATTTTGCATTTCTAAGTTATTTTGGTCATAGATTAATAGTTCACTCACCTGGGGGATTTACTGAATCAGCTAGGTTTGGCTGAGGAGCTTAGTGAGAGATTGTCTCAGATGCAGGACATGGAACACGAGGTATTGTAGCTTTATTCTCATCTAATTTTCTATTTATGCTTATTGTTCAAACAATTTTGTTCCTTGATCAGTCCATTTGCATACATATACATATACATATATATACATGCATATATATCATCTATAAAGTTGATTGGACAACACTACATACCAGAAAAAAGAAGAGAAATATCTACTTCCTACTAATTCCGTGCTTAAATTCTCAGGATCTTGGTGTACATATAGTAGAAACCAATTGTTCTGAAGACATTCGAGGGTCCAAGTTTAGTAAGGAATTTATTCTGTCTGGTTCAAAAGGTGGCAGATTTGACGTCGGAAGACTAGACAAGACTGTACCCCTGTACCATCGAGTTCTTTCTGCTTTAATAGAAGAGCATGATTGTGATGAATATTACCACCAAAGTGAAGGGAAGCACACGTTTCTGCAATCAGCAAGTGATGATTCTCATTGTGGTTCTTGTAATCTTAATGATTATGAACACAGAGATAGAGATAGAGTGGAATCTGAGGCTGAGTCAACGATAGATTTTCAAATCCCAAGCATGTCAGGTTTCAGTCATGGTGGCGAGCAGTGGCAAGGAGACGAAGATTTATCAAATTGTGATGTTGGACACACCAGTGAAATATGTTCAAATGATTCTTTCCAGCTACAATCTGGGGATTTTAACGTACCTAGTATTTCTTCCAACTGCCATTATCAAATGATGCGACTGAATGACAAACTTCTATTGGAACTACAGAGTATAGGGTTGTATCCAGAGACCTTGGTGAGTTTTTTCTACTGCTGTTTCACACTTAGAACTTGTAGGATGAGGTTTATTCAACACATATCTCACAGTAGTGTTCTTTTGCCCGTTACATTATTTCTCATTCTGTTTTGACTGTAGCCTGACCTGACCGAGGGAGAAGATATGATTAACCAAGAAATTATGGAGCATAAGAAAAGCTTGTACCAACAGGTGTGCACTTCTATACACCGAACGTTTTTCACAAAAAATAAAAAAATAAAAAAAAATAAATCTGCATAAATTTTTTCTTATATTTAGTTTTCTTGATATTCTTGAATCCTTTGGGGTTAGAAAGCCGTTATAGAAAAGCTGCACTATCTTCGGAACATCCTAATTACAAGGCCAAACTACTTGATATATATTTTTGTGGATGTCTACCTTGTTAATGTTTCGTCATTTAATAGATTGGTAGAAAGAGGCGCAACCTGGAAAAGGTGGAGCAATCTATCAAGAGAGCAAAAGATATGGAAAAACGGTAAGACTCGTGCAGATGAATTCTAAAATCGCAGAAATTAGAAGGGACTGTTTTCGAGCTTCTAACATGCTTTGTTAGTAGGACCACTAGTTCTGTTGTTTTTCAAATATATTCATAAAACCGTTATTTTAGTATTCTTTCCTTTCCAAATGAAAGTTTGGTTTCTTACACAAAAAGATTTATTTGTTTATTTTTTAACAAAACTTTGATCCTCAACCCACCTGCAATGTGAGTAGTTTGACTTTCCTCTCTCTCTCTCTCTCTCTCTCTCTGAGTACAATTTTATCACATATATTTAAATATAATAATTAATAATTATGATTTAGTTTTACTGTTTTAAAATAGAGGTACTAAGGTTAGTTTTGTTATGCAATAGAAATGTGAAGATATTGATTGCCTTTTTTTCTTTAGCATATATAGATAATATGAAGTTACTTTTCTCCGTACTCTAAAGGTTTGCATGCATGTCGTGGTCGTGTACATTTTAAAAAAAAAAAAAAAAAAAAAATCAACCTGACCGTCGGGTGATCTTCATTTTTTAGATCTTTTCTTTTTGAGGTTGGAATGATGATATATTTTACATGCAGGGAGGTTGAGGAAGTTGCGATGGACCAACTTGTTGAGATGGCTTACAATAAGAAAATGGTAAGTTAGTTCATTTTCTTCTGCCATTGCTCATAGAAATTTGATTCTTACCATTTCATGTGATATTTTTCTTACCATTTCATGTGATATTTTTAGTTATTTTTATATACTAAAATATATTTGCTTAAAGGTTTCTTATTAAAAAAAACAGTTGTATATTATAATTTGTTATTATATTACAATTTTATTATATAAGAAATCAAGCTTTTTGTGAGATAAAAGAGCAAATAAGGAAAAAGAAAAAGCAACTAGATCAGTAAAAGAACCTGAAAGCTAATTACAATAATGGATTTCAATCCAAAAGAATGAAGCTAAGCTGGTCACTATAAATTGTCTGATCAAAGTCGCAAACCTATGTATTTTGTTCTCACAAATAACATATTGACAGGGCTATCGTGGCAGTAGTGGCTCTAAAAGTACAGTTCGCAGGGTCTCAAAATCAGCGGCCCGGTCCTTAATCCAGCGCACTCTTGCTAGATGTCACAAATTTGAAGATACCGGGATTAGTTGTTTCAATGAGCCTCCATTGCGGGATATTATTTTCTCTACTCCTCCACAGAAAAGGGATGCAAAAACCGTTGACTTCGGTGGCTGTACAACTGCTACTAATGCATTCTACGAGTCTTCCCGTCAGATGGACGATAGGAGACTGGGTATGTGAATGCCAGTTTAATTCTTAATTATATTTGACGTAATCATCTATTCATACTAAATATATTGTTTATCATCTATATTTGGGAATTTATTTTTTGTGGCACTCTGTATTATTTGTTCGTTTTTTTCCCAATAAAAGTAAGGTTACTCATAATAATAATAGTACTAGTAATTATAAAATACCATATTCACCTATATTTTGGGAACATCTAGAATTGATTGGTCATTTGGAGGAATATATGTTGGGGCAAGTCTTCCTTTGGTAGTGTATTTGAAACAACCTTTGGGAGTAGTGCTTCTTATTAGCACTCTTGGAAGAAGAGCATTTTGAGTACCACTTGTCAAAGCTTTTAACAACACCTGAGCATTTTAACAAACTTCAACTTCAGTTCTGATCATTTCAACAAACTTCAACATCATTTTTTATGTAAAAAAAGAAGAATGTAGAAATTTTGGGAAGTTTTCAGCCTTCCAAAATTGGTTTTTCACTTATCCTAACAGTTTTTTTGTGCTCTTATTGGCCATTATAGCTGTTTCGGGCCCATCCGAGCGATATGACTCACAGAGTGATACACTGGATAAAGGTTCTTCAAATGCTCAAGCCATTAATTCTTCCGAGCTAGGGTCGATGCGTGGATCCATGATGATTAAGCAGAAGAAGAGGGAAATGCGTATCGACGAAGTTGCTGGAAGTGCTTCCTCCAGACTCACCCCAGGCACGAAAGGCAAGAGAAGCGACAGAGAAAGGGACCCAAACAAAAACCATCCTCTTTCCAACTTCTTTGGTCCATCATTGGATGGGTGCCAAGGTGTCCGAAGATCGAGGCCAAAGCCCCGGCAGAAAGGTAGTTGTTTGTCTACTTCGGGAGCCAGATCTGAGAACCAACTTTCAGAAGTCCCAGAGTCGTTGACTTCTCAATCTCCTAAAATGGGAGCAAAATTGAGTGAGAGAACAAGAGGTATCGACCCGGCGTTGCCTGCTAACTTTCTGGTAGGGTCATCTAAAGATGGTGAGGAGTCAACTGGTTTGAGGAACTTGCAGTTGCATGATTTAGATGCGATGGAAGATCTAGATGTGTCGAAAGACCTTGGTGATCATCAAGACCTGGGTTCTTGGTTGGATATTGATGAAGATGGGTTACAAGATCATGATGCTATCGGTCTCGAAATTCCAATGGATGATCTTTCCGACTTGAATATGCTGGTTTAAACTGTTAACATTCATTTCCCCCCATTTTTAGGGTAATTACTGTACCATTGGCCCAACTTATTGTTAGTTGCCTTCCTTTCTTTTCGTAGCTCTTCCTCTAATATAATTTGTATATAATTCTTTAATAATTCTGTAGCTATTGGCAATTTCATTTTGTATCTCGCAAGTTTTGTCTCGGAATGTCTTGCTTTATTGTGTAAAACTAGCTTCTTCTTCCTGATTATCTCACTTTTCTTTTTCCTTTTGAGATGTAAATAGAAACGTTGATAAAATATCGATCTTTGAGAGACATGAAAGTTATTGCTTATGGATGCTTTGTTTGGAATCTAAGGATTTTGAATTATTTCAACTCATAACGAATTTTAAATGAATTTTGTTGTTTGTTACTGCAAAAAGAGAGATTTTAAAATACGAAATGATTTCAAATCATGTTCTTACTTGTAAATTTTCTTTGTCAAAATGATCGGAATTTATAGGATTTAAGTAAATTACATAATTGAGTTCGTCATCTTTCTCGTTTCAAACAAAATAATTAATTTAAAATCATTTCTTCGATTTCAAACCATAAAATTTAGAATCATTTCTTGAACCAAAACGGAGGGTAAGATTTGAAATTCATTGAAGTAAAATGTGAGTTTTTACCAAAAAAAAAAAAAAAAAAAAAAGGTAATTAGTGGCCAAAAGTAAAATGGAAAAGTGGAGCCAAAAGTACAATTCCAATTGCTAGACTTTTAGGCTACAACTCATCTTAATGTTAAGAGTTAATTTGTTTTAAAGACAGCCACAGCCACTCCATCTAATAGGACACCCCCTTATCTAAATACACACTTTATCTTTGCTTATCTCTTTAATCTTTTCCCCTAAAAAAAAGAGTTGTGTTCTATCATTCTTCTTCTTTAGAAAATCACTTTACATTATCTAATCTACCCACACCTCCATCAACAATCAAACAATGACAATGAGTCTAAGACTTTGATGTAGATCTAAACATTTTAAAGCTCTTTTCACATCCGAACTCTCAAGCAATTCTCTATTTTGCATGTCACTCAATTACTAACAATGAATCTCAACATTAATACTAAGTATTGTTGTAGTTTGTATATTTATCAAGTAACTTAATCTTTCCAGTTTTTTTATAAATGGATTCGGTTTTTTTCTCGGTTTCTATTTTACATATTTATTGGTTAACTTCGTCTTCTACTCTAAATCTGCATTCCAAATTTATCAAAAAGTTTCATCTTACAATTATCCCAAACACAACTTATTAACTCCAACATATTATCTCTCTACTTATTAACTTCATTCAGTGGATCAAACAACTCCTTAACGATTTAATTAGGTAGGACTCAATTATCATAGAAAGGAAGTCAAAATTTTATTCTACAAATAATTGCTTTATGGGTTTGATGATATATTTTTCAGTCACCATTTTATTTATTTTTCCTTTTTTCTTCTCTTCTCTTTCTTTTTGAGTTCAATAACTTGTGCAAGAGTGAATTCAAACTTCTAATTTTTGATCGATGATCTATGTTTTAATCCGTTGAACTATATGCTAACACAAGTGATATCTTATGATTTGAGTGGGAAGAGAATAGAATAGAATGGAATAATATATTTTGGAGAATGAAAAGTGATACAATAAAGCTATCATTTTCACATTCTTTTGGTTAGGGTTTTTAGAAAGAAAAAGTTAAGCACCACATCAGCATGAATGAACCCATGCAATGATATTCTCTTCTATTAACTTTCATGCAACTTGTTTCCTTTCTTTTATAAATAACTTTTATCATCTCTTTAATTTGTACATAAATATATTATATATAATATATATAAAATATATATAGAGATGGATAAGGCCACAATTTGTTTGTCCTTTTTCATGGGGAAGAGACCATTTATATAACCACTTGAAATAAATGAAGTTCAAAACCTAACTCTCATAATTCAATCCTTTGGCACTAAAATTAATATTTATTTAATTGTTGTGTACAAACAACTTTTGAGTTTTATTTTCTTCTCTCTTTTGTCCTTTCTACATTATTATAAACTCTCTCATTAATATATATACAATGCCTCCAACACCCTCTCTTACCTCTATTCATGTATTCAAAGATTGATGCATGCCAATAAATTATATGAATTTTGTTGACATCAAGAGGAAGAGGTTTATTATTAAAAAAAAAAAAAAAAAAAAAAGAAAGAGTTGGTTTTTTTTAAGTTTATACTTCATGTTCGATAACTATTTGGTTTTTTTTTTTTTAAGAAAATAAAGTTTATACTCATCCACTTCACTTCTTACCATTATTTTAAAAAATCAAACCAAATTTAACAAACTAAAAAAGAGTAAATCTTAAAATTTTGTCTTTGTTTATAAATTTAACTATTTTATTTAAGAAAGATGCAAATCAATTATAAGAAATCGAAATCGAGAGAAATAGACTTAATTTTTTAAAATTAAAAACAAAACGTTACCCAACAAAATCTTAATCGTCGAGAATTAAAGTCTACACTTTACACAATTTTTTGTGCAAAGGGTAATATAGTAAACCTGTTAGCTTGAGGTATAAGGCACAAAAGATACAAGATTCAATAACAAGAAGGAAGAGCACAGAAGCAAAGAAAAAAGAAGTAAATTCCTTTTTAAGTTAAATAATTTTTAAAATTATTGTATTATCAATATGATTTTACTTAAAAAGAACTTGTAAACTTGAATATCTTACTTCTATCTAATTATCTCTTTTGAACTTCTAACTAAAAATTTATATTTCAAAGATTTTTACACTATGGGCAACACATTTCATATTCATTATAAATTAATCAGGTAAAAAATATAGTTTTAATTAACCACCTTTTTATAAAAAAATTATGTTAAATATTTACTATTTAAATTTTAATTTAATTAAGGGGTACCTATGTTTTAGAATGGGTGAGGAGTTAGACCAATGGGGTATGGTAGTCTTTCAGCGTGCGCCATCGGTTGGGTGAGGTGAAAATAACTTTTATTAAATTATTATTCTTTAATTTAATTTAAATAACATATTTATTACTTTTTCTTTGCCACAAATGGAATGGATCGATCTTCTCGCGTTACCCGTTCAACACTGTTCCTCCACATGTTACGCATGGGACATACACATTCTTGTGGAAGGCTGTACGTCTCGTCTTCTACCGTACTTGTGGTATGAAGGCCTATAAAAGTCTCTGCTCCTCCCTCTCATTCATTACAGAACACAGTTTCTTCTCTTCTCTTCACTGCATTTGACTTTCTCTTTATTGTGTTTTCCTTTCGTTATCTACGTTTTTTAGTGTTGAGCGATATCATATGAATTTGAAAAGGTGCTCTATTTGGCCGATCATTTCCACTGTAGAACTGATCGTATTCATTTTTATGGTTGTTTTATCTTGGGGATGGCATGGTGACTTTTCATAATTGCTTGCACAAAACAAGGGCAGAGTTATGAAACGTCTTAAAGAAAGCGAGCTCCAAGTTTTTATATTGCAGCTTCCGATTTTAACCGTCCAACTATTGGTTTCATTTATTGATGGTCGGCGATTCCTACCGCACCAAAAAGTCGAAGAAGTCGATGTTGAACAAGAGAGGAAAAATGAATAAAAATAAGAAAGCATAGACTATTTATATTGAAACAAAGTAGAGAGGAGGTAATGGAGTAGATAAATGGGTTTTTCTAAGATTTTTTTTTTTTTTTAAAGTTTGATACTAATGTAACTTTTGAAAGTTTAGAACTATTTTTGAAATAAAGTAGCAACTTCGGTTCAATCCATGGTTGTCCCGTGAGACTAGTCAAGGTGCGCGTAAGTTGACCCGTACACTCACGAATATAAAAAAAAATAAAAATAAATAAATAAAGTACCAACTGTTTTTGTTTTATGGTAATAATATATTTATTTATTTTCAGGGTATTACTAGAACTTTTTTGAAAGTTCAAAGGTGTTATTTTTTAAATAAATCAGTACTAATAGTTTTTTCCACAGCTAACGACAATAATATTTTATTTTATTATTTTTAAAAGTTTGAAGATACTATTAAATTTTTTAAAGTTTATAGGTATTTTGAAAATAAAGTACAAAGTTGAAAGTATATTCCATAGTATAGAAAAAAGTAATTATGCAATGTTCAAATGCATATGTTAATTAAAATGTTGGTATAATTAGAGTTTATAATTTGTAGGTGTATAAGATCATTATATTGAAAGAATAATTTGATCAAATGTTCAAATTAATGTGTTGAACTAAGGAAAAATATATTTATTGTATTAGTTACAATTCATATTAGTTGTATGTATTTCGATACATTATTACTGTTATATAATTGATCATGAATTAGATTCATATTAAAATTACATAATATTGAAGAATCAATGTATTTGAATATGATTCATACTAAAACTATACAAAAATTTGAAAATTATTTTAAATTAGAAACTTTTGAAAATATTTACCAATATAACAAAATATTACAATTTATCTATAATAGACCACGATACACCAAGATAGACTATCATAAATAGATTATGATATTTTGCTACATATATTTTGTAAATATTTTGATTCATTTTGCTATATTTAAAAATAATTCTAAAATTTAATTATTAATGCATTTAAATGTGATTTAAACATTTAACCATTTATTTTATCAAACAAATTAATCCTTTAATCGAATGAAATTTATATTAACATCATAGATTATGGAAGAATTAATGCTTTTGAATATGATTCAAACGCTTTGCCTTTCTAGTTCTCCCAAAAAAAACCACAAAAGACTTCTCCCTTTCCTTCATCCTTTCAAGAGGTTTGCACAAACCGATCGGTTCTTGCTAAGAGTTTTATCAAAGAAGATCTCGTGGAGGAGATTGCAGATAATGATCAAAGCTAATCCGACAAGAAAATACACTCAAGATTAAAACTAAGTTTTTTAGGTCATCCTATTGAAATAGAAACCTAAATAGTCAACGAAGTTACATCTAATAGTTACTATTTCGTGGTCTAGTCTTATGCAAACTCATTACTTATGATATCCTTGTTCACATGTCTCTTACATGAACGCGTTGGATCATTGTGTTTGTATCAAATATAAAGTAGGTCGTATCTATAATATTACCAAGATAAGGTATCCAGTTTTATCCTTATATTATAGACTTTTTAAGTTATATCTTGAACATTGATCTTTGTATGTCTCCACATACAATTCAAGACTCATTTGACAAATTAAAATGTTAGTTTATTGGATTTAGATTATTAAAGTAAAACTAATAAAAGAATCAATAACAATCATTGAAATTACAATAATAACACTTTATTAATAATGATCAATAAATTACATTTACTATGTAAGAGTTTTAGGACATAAAACCCAACACCTCGTTAATACTTTTGGATAATATTAATAAACAAAATGAGAAAAGTTCAAAATTTTGGTCATAGTTTTGAATAATAAAAGGAGAGAGAGAAAAGATATATGTGTTACCAAAGTAGATGAAGATTGTGTTGGGGGTCAATTTAGAAAGGTTCTCTAATAGTCAAACCCTTTTGAGTATGAAGGCATCTTCCTTTTATTGTGTTTTTTGAAGACATATTTTGATTTTGGGGCTTACTGAAACTTTGTGTAGGATGTG
Organism: Cucumis cinereus; assembly: GCA_037974625.1. Lineage (NCBI taxonomy): Eukaryota > Viridiplantae > Streptophyta > Magnoliopsida > Cucurbitales > Cucurbitaceae > Cucumis > Cucumis cinereus. The sequence goes on from JBBPDJ010000004.1 coordinate 4,807,174, forward strand.
ATATTTTAGCTTCAAGTTTAGGGTCTTGTTTTCGTTATAGCAGATAAAATTGGTTCGTTCGTTCCGACTCAAGCTAACTTTAAGAAAGACGTTTCTTAAATGTTAAATATATATATATATATATATATATATATATATATATATATATAATAAAAACTAAATTGAAGGTAAATCATTTTCAAAATTTGAAAACTTCCAAAATATACAATTCTAATTATTCCCAATATAAACCCAAGAAAAGATTTTTAATTATATAATTATTCCTCCAACTTTCCTATAGTTACCTCCCTAAGGTCCACCTAAAAAGGGCCAACATGTATGGAAAATGAAATAAGAACTTTTAAAAGTACCCCTTTTTTTTTTTTTTTTTTTTTGAGAACTAACCTTTTTCCCCCACTGGATTGATTTACATGACTAAGAGGGTAAAATGGTAAAAAAGATTTAAGAGAGAAAATAAAAGTTATATTTCTTCTAAAATGATGATAAATATGATATATGATATAGCAATTAAACCCCAAATGGATTTGGTTTTGAACAAAACATAGATCAAAAGTTTGGGAAATGGGTGTGGGAATTCTGAATCATTTGTAGCTCTGTTGTTGTTTGGCATGAATTTTCATCATTCAAGCAGCTGCTCCTGTTCAATAATCATTCATTCAATCAACCAAAGTTTTCAAATAATAGTATCAAATTATTTAATCATACGTACTCTCTTGGTCGTGACACCCACAAGGAACTAAGAGCTCGAAGTCTTCCATAATACTCTCCAATTACCACAAAACATCTAGCTGCCTGTCGTACTGTCAATATTCGATGTAACTGATGAAGTGTTTGTTGTCTCAACATATCAGCCTGTACTATACTCAAATGAGTTACATGTACTTGTCGATTATCAATAAACTTCGATTACGTACGACTTCTATCATTTTCCACACACCCATACATATACAAATATAAGGTCACCCAAAACATCCTTTTCTACACCCAACCAATTGATTGAGACTTTGCAAATTAGCACACTATTTATGAACTCAGCTTTAAAAGAAAGCTCTTGTGTTTCGTTGTATTTCGTTTTCTACTAAAAATAAGGTTAACAAATACTTTTGGTCTTTCAACTTTCATGAAAGTAATAATTTAATCTTTAAGTTAGAGTCGATAATATGATTTAGTCAAAGATTTAATCAAATTGTAAAGATTTAATCCTTGTCATGAAAAATCATTCTAAAATTAAGTGTCAACTAATAATTTACTATTTATAGTTTATAAAAAGTGGGAATACTATTTTTTTTTTTTATATTAAATCCAGCAAAAATTTAAGTTGAAACACGAGATCGATCTAATGAAATTATAATGAAAGAATATTGATGAGAGAGTGAGAAAGAGAAGAAGTGAGAGTAACCTGGCGGATGAAGCCTTCAAGATTGGAGAGCTTGCCGGCGGCAAGAGCCATATGATTGATACCGTTGACTACGGCGGTGCCGGCGATAGTGATAATGAGAGAATGCTGCAACTGCTCAAGGCCTTGATAAAGAGCATCCTCTGTTTCTTGTGAAGATCTTTGCAAATTACATATTCCCATTGCTTGCTGCTCTGTTAATGTGTCTATTTGTGGAATTAGCATCTGTTTCATTTCAGTTTTTTGTTTTTGTCACACCAAAAAACAAAAAAAGTCACAAACTTTTATCACAAAAACTCACAAACATTAATTATTTCATTTCAACTTCTTTTTTAACACCTCTATGAGTTTCGATGGTCGAAATCCGCCGATCCACAGGAAACAACGCTCCGCCGGAGTCATCCACATTCCCGTTATCAAATGAAACACGTCCGATTTCGCTGCCACGCCTTTCAGGTGAAATATTTCGTCGTAGTGAGAGATGTAACTGTCTACTATTGCTCGAAGATCGCCGTCCGGGAGATGCCCTTGTAATGCCGCCCGTAGTTCCGCCATCAAACGGTGGTCCTCGTCTAGCCACCGTGCGTACTCCATGTCAAATATTGCAGCTCCTAACAATATATATATATATATATATATATATATATTACATTGTGATCAAAATGGTTTATTTTTTTAGATTTAACTCTTCAAAGTAATGAAGATTTAGAAGGAACCATTTTGGTACATTATGTTGAATAATTAAAAGGTGCCAAATTTGTCTTGTTATAAATATAAAAATCCCATTTTCATCAGAAAATGGCCTTCCACCAAATTGTCCCATTTTATAATTCAAGCCATTACTTCAATAAAGGCAAACAGAAACAAAAAAAAAAAAAAAAAGAAAAAAGAGTATATACCGGAGCTGATATTGCCACCCATTACGCCACCACAAGCACCTAGAAACAATCCCTGTTCAACAAAAAAATCATTCAAAAATTAGTAAAAAAACAGAAGCTATGTTATTCTAGTTTTCTAAAAAGTGGTTTTTATTTAAACTGTTTTAATAAAAGAAATAAACTTTTACAGTGATTTAAAAGCAAGCTCTTCCAAAAGATTTTTAACTCTTTTTTTTAAATTAAACACTTGAAAAAGTTAAACCGAACTCACACTAACAACAAGAAGCTAAACTGAAGCCACTCTAAAAACCTTAAGTGGATGAGTTACGTAACCTGAGAACGAGCTCTATGGAGGTCTTGCTCAAGCTGAGAGAGCTTGATTCTACTAGACTCTAGCTGCTGAATATAAGCCTGTTGACAGAAAGGGCAAAAACATTAAAAGCACATATTTTTTTAAAAAAAATATTCAAGTGGGTAACTCCAGTTCTTCAATGGGTTGATAAATTTTTGAAAAAAAAAAAAAGAAAATTGCTCATTGTTCATACCTTCTTCCTCAAACGGCTCTTTCTTGCAGCTTCTCTGTTTTGAGCCAATCGTCTCAGTGTCTACAAAAGTGTTTTTTTTTTTTCACTCAAATTTTCATTACTCAAAGAAGAAGAAGAGAAAAAAGAAAATTTTTAAACTTTAAATTGCTACATAAGACATAAAAATAGAACCTTGGCATCAAGCTGTCTCTCTGAAGTTGAACCACCTCCTTTCCTCTGTATAAAAAAGATTAAAAAAAAAAAAAATTGAAGAACAATGTTATAATTCTACCCATTTTAGGCAAAACAAAGCAAGATTATATTGAGAAAAAAAAAAGAAAAAGAAAAATAGATTGCTGACAGATTTTTGAGGGGAAATAGAATTATTATTATGATATTGTTCTTGAGAAGAGAAGCAAAACACATTGTTTTCTTCCATAGTTCGTCTGTGTTGAAAAATGAGAAAAGTTTGGTCATTTTATCATGCCAAAGCAATGGCAATAAAGATTCTCTCTCTCTCTCTCTCTCTCTCTGTTTTCATATCAAATAATCGTCAGAAAATCTGTCAGAAGTCAGAAAGAACTCTGCCCCTCAATTCAATTTCTTGATTTCATAGGGATCAGAGAAGAAATATTAAAAAAGAAAAAAAGAAGAACCTTTTCTTTGGGTGGAGATTGATGTTGTTGTGATGATGGTTCTGTTCTCAAAGCATCATCTTCAAACTCTGATTGAAGACGTTGAAGATGAAGAAGATGATGATGATTTTGATCAAATAGTCCTTGATTTGAAGAACATGTTCTTCTACTTAATGGCGATTCAGATTCCATTTCTAATTCTATTTTGCTTGTGAGAGTATTGTTTATATTAGCTGAACCTGAATCTGTGCTCTCTGACTTTGAACCTCCTCCCTAAATTCAAATTCATCATACCAAAAAAAATATAAAAAAATAAGGAGTTAGTTAATTTTTTTTAAATTTTAAAGAAAATGGTTTGCTTAATGGGGAAATTAAGAAGTGATACCAATGTTGGGGTTTGTTGAAACCTTATTGGCCAAGAAGGGAACATCTCAAGAGTAGCTGCAGGTCTTCCTGTAAGAAAATCTGCAATCAAAATCAAGAAAATCAAAACCAAATAATAATTAATAAAGTAAAGTTCTCTTCTTTTTTTTTTTTCTTTTTTTTGTTAATTAAAAGAAGAAGAAGAAGAAAAAAAAAAAGGGAATTTATTTGTGTATGAACCTAATCCAACTTTTGAGCAGTTATGGAGTTAGTAGAGAGATGAAAGAGAATAGGGTCAGAATTTTTACTCTGTTTGTAGCCTCATGCAATTCAACTCTATACCCTCTTTCCAAATCATTTTCCCTTTAAAAATACTAACTTTAATTCCTCTCTCTCTCTCTCTCATCAGTAAATTTTTTTTTTTTTAAAAAAAAAAGAAAAAAGAAAAAAAGGTTTGTTTTTTACTTGGAGATTTGGGTTCATCATTTCCAAGCTTAACCCCCTGCAAGACAATAGCTTCTTCCAGCTCTCCAAAATCAAAAGCCGAGCCTTCTGGATTTCTATAAAAGGAAAAAACAAAATTAGTAATTAACAAAAAGAAATTGTTAATTATATGTTCATCATCATAGAGACAACTTACATGAAAGGAAGAGAAGGATTATGATGAATTATGCCATGGAAATTTGGTAAAGTGGTTGCAGAGTGTTGTTGATTGGCCATAGCCACAGAGGGTGTAATAAAGTTACACCATTTTTGAAGGTTTTGAAGAAACAGAGGAGGGAGAGGATTACTTGGTTATGAGTTTTTAAATTATGAAGTGAAGGGGGGGAAGGGGGGAAGAAGTAGAAGAATTTACAAACCTTTTTATTTCTTTTATATATATATATATATATATATATATATATATATATATATATGCAAGGAGGAGGAGGAAGAAGAAGAAAGTGGGTTGTGTCATTTTCTTGATATTTAAAAATTTGAATTAATTAATTAATTAATTATATTTGTGGGGTTTTGTGTATTATTGATATTATTAGTAAAATAAAATGAATTAATATTGGTGCAATTGGTGTTTTTTTTTTTTTTCTTTTTTTAATATATATATTAATGTGCTTCTTGATGAAGAAACCTTGTAAATGATTTTATGAAATATTAAAATTAAATTTAAATATATTTTATAAATGTTTGTGTATTTAAGTATGTTTTATCCACGGCAAAGGAAAATTTGTTGTTGTATTGAAAGTTGAAACTCATCCCAAGGCGCACATAAACTTTCTCCTCGCCGACTTCTTTCTTCCTCTCTCCTACGCCTCTTTCATACTCACAATTTTCTTTTAAAAATAAAATATCACTTTAATTTTATTGATAGACATCGATAAAATATGAAATCTTACTCTATTTTATAAATATTTTGATTTATTTTGCTACAAACTTAACTCATTTTAACTATTTTAACCACCAAATTTATAGCGCTTTTGTAAATTTACTATTTTTTTTTTAATTTCAAAGGATTTCAATTTATTTTCAAAATTATCCATGTGAATCTTATTTCTTTTTTATATATAAATAGCTATTTAATACAATTGGATTCTATGAATATTTTAAAATAATATTGACTAACCTTTAATGATAAGAGTACCTATATATATATATATATATATATATATATATATATATAATCATGTAGTAGTAAAGACTTTTACATAGTCATAAAAGAAAATAAATAAATAATATGTGTCAATTGGAAATAAAAAAAAAATGTTGAAAAAACATCTTAAATTAGCATAAACCCTAATGCCTAATTTCCAAATTTAAATTTCACAAAAATGTATTTTCGCTTAAATATTGTCTAATTAAAACCATATCTAAGAACAATGATCACGATTCACCAAAAAGAAAACTGTTTATACATGCAATTGCAAGAATCCTAACAAAGAGGGAAGATGAGAAAATTTGATCCTTATGATTTCTTTAAAATTCAGTAGATATTCGTAGGGTTGGTTGGACTGAACACTATACAAATCCAATCTAATTGTTTTGTAAGTTTCTTCGACTCAACCCACCTTATTAAATAAGAGTTTTCTACATATATAATCTACATTTTATTATTTTTGTCGCGAGTAACCTAATGAACTAAAAAAAAAAAAAAAAGAACCCAATTTACTTTTTTAGCCCTTCTTACCATTCAACTTTTAAAAAAAATATATAAATGACAATGTTAATGTCTAAACGACGCATGTAAAGAAAGTTTCTCGGAGTTATTAACTTCTTGAAACGATATATTGTTTTCAAAATCTATACAAGTAAGAAAAGTTTATGGAAGAATTAAAAAAAATTTATACCTCATAAAGGAAGGCAAGAATCAAGAATAATAAAAGAAAAGGTTGTGTATTTGATATATACAACATAATATATTTAATACATGGAGTAAAATATGTGAAATTTTGAATAAATTAATAAATAAAAAATCACTGACTTTTGTAAAATATGTAAAAGAAAAGGTCATTACATAAAGTAACTAAAATTTATTTTGGGTATTAATTTTAAACAAAATAATAAAAAAATGAAAGAAAAAAAAAGAGTAAATAAATAAATAAATAAATAGTTGGGGGCACTTGCTTGGAGTTGGAGGAACCCACAAGAAGATATATCACTGACTCCAACTCCACTCAACACTCTCTCTCTTCTAACCGCCTGAGCTGTTTTATTGGATGATTTTGGGGGTGAAAATTAAATTAAATACAACATCACCTTTAAATACTATTTTTTGTTTTCCTAATAATAAAATCATTTTTTTCAATAGTCAAAATCAATTCTTTTAATAATAAAAGATTATTCAAAATTAATTTTTGAATTATTAATTTTCAGTTATTATTGAAAAATGATCAACCGAAAACTATCACCTAAATTTATATAGTTTTTAAAATACCTAAAATATCATTCTTTTAGTAATTTGATAGTTTTATAATCACTTTTGATATCAAACATGATTATTTATTAAAAATCAATTTTAAACATATGAAATTCATTTTTAAGAGTTTGTTACCAAACCTAAATTTGACTATTTAGAAAGAAATCAATTGTATCTAAATCTTTTTTTTCTTCTAAAATTAGTACTTCTTTTGTATTTTTAATGTTTGTTCATTTCGATCCTTATATTTTTTATTTTTATTTTTGCAAAAGTTATAATTTTGATTTCCTTATTTTTATTTTTAAAGAATAAAAATGGTGACTTCTTGAAATTTTCGAAGGGCCAAAATGAACAAAAGCAAAAAGTTTAAAGACCAAATGGAATATTTTAAAAATAAAGAGATCAAAATGAATAAAAGTTAAAAATATAGAGACAAAAAATGAAGCCTTTTAGAAGTAGGGAGACTAAAATGAATGAACGCTAAAAATACAAGTAGCCGAAATAATATTTAAATAAATAAAAGGGATAAATACAATAATAATAATAAACTATGTTTCAACAAAATTAGTAAAGAATGTGAAATAAATTAAAAAAAAAAAAAAAAAAAGGTTTTGTTTGGGTTTAGGGTTTAATTGAGAAATGGGTGATTTGAATGTGGAACATAAAAGCAAAAACCCCCAATCATAGGGTTTTGTTTCAATCTATGTTTTAACTTACCTCTTGGAAATACATGGGGTTGGTTTTTTTTGTCTTTAATTTATCCCAAAAAAAATAAGAAAATTCAAAATTAAAATAACCCTAAAATGTTCTCCCTCAATGTCACCTCCTCATTTCTCTTTTACCCAATTCCATATCTCATTGTATCCATATTTACTTATGGACCAACAACATGTGTATGTTCTTTAATACGCACGTTCCGTTTCATTAAAATTGATTCATACAATAATTTTTACGATTAATTTTTTTTTAAAACCCTATTTTTGAATCACGAAATTGTCCCAATCTCTCATACTATTTTCTCTATTATCTAAAAAGAGAATTAGAAAGATTTTGTTGTGGTTCAAAAGAGAAAAAAATGGTGTTGGTCTTTAGGGCAAGCAAAGATAGGGTCTTAATAAATTGAAATAGATAATAAGAGAAAGTCAGTGTTTCCATTCACAGCCCTTTCTTTGGCCTTGCTCTATTATGGATGGAAAGGGATGCAAAAACAGAACAGATATGATTGTGAGACCCCCCCTACAAAATTAAACCAAAAAGGGAGATCTGTTCTTCTTCTTTTCAAATTATTATTATTATTATAATCAATAAATTCATAAATAAAATTCAAAATTCTAATTTGTTTTTCCAAATATTTAATCATAATTTAAACTGAGAAAAGTAGTGGTGGCAACAAAAAATTAAAAACACTCACAACCAAAGTAGAGACCTTCTTCACTCAGTGTAAACAAAATTTGTCCAAAATTGTAAAGTTCACAAAATTTTGGTTGCAAATTGTAAATATTTTGTTTAAATATATGTATATATTCTAGTGAAGAATGACAATTTTAAGGTTAATAATTAAGAGTATAATTAACTATATTTTTAAATAATTATAAATATAACAAAATTTATAATATATTAATATTTATAAATTCTTATTAGTGACATCGTCTGTTAGTATTTGAAAATTGATTTTTTTTTTTTATATTATGTTATTTTTGCTAATACTTTAGGTTTATTGCTATGTTTATTTTATTTCAAAGTTTACCCACGAAAACAAAACCTTAAGATTTAAAGACATAACTGAAATGCTTGTTTTCAAATATAGAAAAATGAATCAAAATCTTTACAAATATTACAAAATGTAACTATCTATCAATGATAGACAATGATAAATTACTATCATCAATTACTGATAGATTATGATGACCGTCTATAATTTTTAACATCATTTCGGAAGATAATTTGTTAAGAGTCCAATTATCAAATACGCGTGTCAATGTCTATCATTATTTGAAAGTATTTTTAGTAGTTTTGTCATTTAAAACAATTATCCTAATTGAAATATACCTGATAATTTAGGTCTTTTTGGTAGCCATTTCGTTTTTTGTTTTTGGTTTTTTAAAATTAAATTTTTTATTTTTAAGTACAATGATTGAATTCCTTACCAAATTCAAAAAACAAAAATAAGTTCTTAAAAGTTATTTTTTTTTAGTTTTTAAAATTTGACTGAATTTTTTAAACCATTGGTAAAAATAGATAACAAAGAAAGAAAGTTAACGAGATAGAAATAATGTTTATAGAGACTTATTTTTTTAAAGCAAAAATAAAAAAAACAACCAGTCGCTTTCCATATTTTAGGAAATTTAAAAATTTATTAATATATACCTAGGTTGAATGGTCAAAATATTAGCAAACTCTAATCTTCTTTTTAATTTCTAAATATTAATAAAAGATTATTATTTAAAAGTCAACTAGAGAGTAAATTTCAACTTTTGTTGGTGGTTTAAAATAATCAAAGAATAATACAACAATTATTGAGAATAATTTGATGCTAATAAAAACTTGTTAATTAGTTAACTATTTCATACTTTGATTAATAATCAAAATTTAGCAAGAGTAATAAAATGATTTTTTTTTCTATAAAAATGATTGACCTGTTGTGAAAATGAGTACAACGAGAACGTAAGTTATCGAGAAAATATATTATTAAAATTAATACAATATTTATAAATTAATAAAATAACAAAATATATAAAACATTGAATTTCCCATTGCAACAAGTTTAACTAACTCTCAAGCTTTTAGAATTTCACCAATGTTATGTGTTCTTACAAGATCTATCAGCCTATTTATTGGAAAAAAGATAAGTAGGTCGTGGATTACATAAATACTAATAGTGTGTAAACTTGAGACACATGAACAACGATTGGGGTGATAATGTATTGACATATGGCGATGGACACTAAGAATGTATGTTTGTAGGACACATAGATATCATAACGAATGGATAATTGAGTGAGTGCCACTTGTTTATGTACACTATGCATAGACATTAAGTATTTATCATTAATATTTATAATAGACGAACATTATCTAGATATGTATTAACTATTATCGTCATTTCTACTTTCTTTTTCTTTTTAAATTTTTCTTTATTTTGTGAATCTAGAGGCCCTGTATAAATCGGAAAATTATTGTAAATAACAAAACTGCTGAAAATATTTAAAAATATAACAAAATTTAAGATCCTATCAACGATAGACATTGATAGAAGTCAGTCAGTGTCTATCAGTATGTAATTGATAGTATTCAAAATTTTACTGTAATATTTTGTAAATATTTTCATTCATTTTGCTATATTTGAAAAAGTCTCACGTACATTTTAATTTTTTCGTTGGAGATTGAAATGTATTCAACATTGTTTTAGATGAATTTAGAGATAATTTTTGAAAGATTGAAATTAATTAGACTCTTTCAAATAAAATTGAAATTTATTCAACATTTGTTTGAAATATGAATGTCGATAAAAAATTTGAGATCTCAATTTTATGAAAATATCGATATTAGTAGAAATATCAGAAAATATTATTAGAATTAGTTTATAAAACCTATGATTTTAAGCAAATTAGATTATAATCGACTATTTTTAATCATAATTTCAATAAAGTTAGACAACATTGGATGTAGTGTAAAAAATGAAAAAATGCTACAAAATAAGATCAAATATATTGGAAACTAATTAAATACAAAATTAAAGGACATAAAATATTTACATATAAAATAACTTTAAATTGTTTATCATACAATGAAGTGGATACAAAAATGAAAAATCATGGCATTAAACTAAAATAACATAATAAGAATTAGAAAAATCATAACATAAAACATACACGACATAAACCCTAATTTCTATTTTTCAATGGACATATTGAGAAAACGATGGAAATCTCTAAATCAGTGATAAATGAATAATTGATAATCTTTTTTTTAAAAAAAAAAAAAATCTATACTTATTTTCGTACCATTTGTTTACAATAATTTTCTATCTTTTAAAGAAACAATTAAATTCCAGATGAAATACAAAAAGACATAACAAGTTTATTAGATTTCTTTTTCTTTTTTAGAACTTGATTTTTTTATAAGAAGGAATCTTATTTTTTTTTGTTCCTAAACTTTGTATGTTATTCTATTTTAGTTCCTAAATTTTTAAAAACGTATGGTTTAGTTTCTAAACTTTTAAAAAGAGCATAGTTTGGTCCATGCCGTTACGATTCCGTTCACTAGGGTTTTTTTTAACAGGATGCTGAGTTGGTTTCTATGTGTGGATGACTAGGTTGCCAAATAAGACGACCACTCTTAAAAATCAAAGGTTTTAATTTTTAATTAGAGGTTAGATGGTAAATTGATGTTTTTTCGGAGGGCCAAAAAGTCACTTTGCATTCAAGATTTTGATCGTCACCATTTGACATTTCCACATTCTACTTCACTTTCTCAACTCATGCTAGATGTAATTTTTTCCACATACAATTTTTTTCAGTGCCTGAAGTTTGAGATATTTTGTAATTCATTGAGGTATTTTTTTTCTATTCCTCCAAATTCTTTCTTCTTTCTTTTTGTGGGGGATGGGGGTAGAGAGTTGTGATTCATTGTGGGAATATTTATTTGCAATTTCGTAGAGTTTATTTTATATATGAGTTGTATTTATTTTATTTTTTAGTTTGTTTTACATTGTCATGAATGTTAACGCCAATATGTCAGTTCTATTTTTTTTATTCTATTCAATTTTTTTTTATTTGCTTCAAGATTCAAATTTGAAAGAAAAAAAAGAGTAGTAAAGAGTGGGGGAGCCGGGAAAATGGTGCGAGAGATTTGAGTTTCGGAGGAAAAAAGAACAAAATTTAGTTTTTAGGTTTTTTAGATAAATGTGTTGATTATGTTTATGTGTTGGCATAAAAGATTTATAGAATAAATTAACAAAATTTATTGGTTACTTATCAATAGAATACGATGAATCTAGATCCTAACCATCAAAATATAAAAATCACATCATCATCATTTTGTGAGTTAATGAAATCCTAACAGCATGAACCAAAATAAGTTTTTTTCTTTCTTTTAAAAAAAAAATTGGGGACTAAAACATACGTTTTTAAAAGTTTAGAAACCAAATAAAAAGTTGCCGAATCAAAATAAGATTTAAACCTTAAGAAAATTAATTAGAACTTAACATGGATTATAAAAGCATTTGTAAAACTATGTAAGTAGTGTTTATAAATATAATTTCAAGAATTATAAGTTAAAAGCCAAATAGTTATATGAGATCTAAATGCTATGATTTAATTACAATGAACAAGGGTATATATATATCTCCTCAAGTATTTTATATTGGTATTTACTTTTTATTCTACTACTGCTAGTGATTATTTAAAACTTTTTATTATTTGTATTAGGAGTAATTTTATGAGAAATTATTTTAAATAGTAAAATTGTTGAAAATATTTACACAAATATAGTAAAAATTTACATTCTACGAGTGATCACTATCAAAAAATTGGCATTCAACGACATCTAATAAATGTCACGAACAATTTTTCTGAGACTTATTTATGTCTTCATATTCCTGGTAAAGAAAAGACTATCAACCACACTTACAAAAGTTGTTGTAATACATTTTTTTTATGACATTACCTTATTTTGAATTTATACATTGACAAATGACCATTGTCGTTATTTAAGTATTATTATTTGTTTTCTAATGTAAACTTTCATTCCACGTATGAAATATTAGAAAAAATTATTTACTGACATTCATGTTTTCGTACATTGTTTTTTCAAAAAACCCTATAAATTGCTTTATGATGATCATATCTTTATGACATCTTAGTATATTTCGACATTTACCATTCATGTAAATAATTATTACTATTAATATCAAATACTAGAAATTGTAATTTTGTAAGGTAACACTATTATAAATTTAATATATATCAAACATGCAAAATAATATTTATTAATTACAACGAGTAGCAAAAAAACAACATACCTTTAGGACCTACCTTCAATGAAAAAAATGTCAAGAGCTCGTGTTGATAAGTGATGTCAAAATGAGGCACTATGGAAACACGAACATTGAAAAATAAAGTATATAAATAAATAAAATAATTAAGAAAATAAAAAATAAAACATTCTCCAAAATTCTCCACTATTTCCAATTTTACCCTAGAATTTCATATCTTACAAATGTCACTATTTATAGACAATTTGGCAAGTATGAGGTGGATTTTAATGGTCACTAAGGGTTGATATCTTCAAGCATATGACAATGTAGATGGATGAGAAATATAACGACACATGACAATAGACACTAAGCATAATGGGCAACGATTTACTAATATTTATAATAATATGCTATTTCAAAAAGGAAAAAAAAAAAAGACAAAATATGTGTCCAATATATGTAATATATTAAATTTCTTAAAAAAAAAAAACCAATAGAAACAATAATAACAAAAATTAAATCAAGTGCTTTTTTTTTAAATGCATTTTTCATGGACTAAAAGTTTTAGATTAAAGTAAGATTAAACCCTATTAATTAATTCCTTATAGACCAAGAAACAAAAAATCCATACCAAACACATTATCTTTTATTTTTTTAATAATAAAGAAAAAGAAAACAAAATAAAATAAAAGGTAAGTATACTATTTAGGTGGGAAGTAGAGGGAGAGAGATTCTTTAAAATAATTATTTAAATAGAAAAAATAAAAATACCAATTATAGTTTAATAGAGATACAAATTCAAGTAACAATTAGTTAGAATAATAGCCCATAAGCTAAGCAATCCAAGGAAGAAAAAACCCACTTGTTTTAATTAAAAATGGTGGTGATTTATGTAATTTATATAATTTTATTTTATTTTATTTTTTGGTATTATCCTACTTTTGTTGATGAGTCAACATCCTTTCCTAGTCATCCCCTTAACTATCCCACATTAAGATTCTCTTTCCATTAATAGAAAATTAGTTTCTTTAAATAAGTACTCTATTGGTTGTTTTCTTTTAAAAACAAATTTGGGTGTAGTTTAAGGGTATTCAAAAAAATCCGATAATCCGATCTAAATCGTAAATGTTGGGTTGAGTTACATTTTATTTCGAGTTAGGTTGAATTACAAAATATTTTTTAAAATGTGTTGAATTGGATTGGATCATAGGATTTAGTAACTAGATCCAACTCGGTATTATTATTACTATTATTATTATATAATACTTTTGAATGCTTTTTATTTCGATTTTAAATGAATTTGAATGTAGACTTGATTGGCAAACACTCAGACTTTACCTTAAATGTTTGTTGTTTATTTGATTATAACTTTTTAAAAAATTGATGTAACATATTTAGGTCATTTACGTAAATATGATATTTTTTTTACTGCAAAAATTCTACTTTTAGTGAAAAATGAAATAATAAAAAAAGTAGTCTTAGTCTAAATTAAGAAAGAAAGAAAACTAACATGTCACCCAATCTGAAAATTATTGATTGGATTGACCTCGCACATTGAATCGATAGAGTTCAATTTTCGTCAACTCGAAAACTTCAAGTTGGTACATAATTTACCTCCAATTCGATAAATGAACATTTCTAACGTAGTGATCATGTTGCATCCTATTAAAAGTTGTCACGTCATAATTTGAGTTTTTACTTTTTAACGTGGTATGAACATAGATTTACGTGCATCCTCCATTAAGTATTGTTTTATTATTACTATTATTTCATAAATTGCAACCTCAATTAATATAATTAATTTTTAACACTCAATTTCCTCACTATTAAACAATAAGTACTCTTGTTTTGTTCCTTCCTAACCCTACAATTTTTGCTTCCCATAATGATTAGACTGATGATTTAGACAAAAGTTTATTAATTTCTTATCATAATACATCAATTTAGAAATTGACAATTGCTTTATCTCTCATAAAGAGGCAGTATATATATATATATATATATATATATATTAAGGAAAAAGTATATGAAGGAAAAATAAAATCTTTTACAGATCGATTTATCATTTTTTTAAAAACATTTTTAAATATAGTAAAATAAATCAAAATATTTACAAAAAGATTTTATCAATGACATACGTTGATAGAATTTAAAATTTTATTATATTTTTTGTAAATATTTTTAACAATTTTATCATTTACCATAATTTCTCATTTTCTTTTGTACCTTTTATAATAAAGTTCTTTAAATATTACCTATATTCAAATGTTTTGGTTGATATATAATTTGTTTATTTATGGTTAAATGAAATCTTGTTTCTTTTACTAGTATCTTTTTTAAATTTCTAATCTAATCTAATCATCATCATCTCTTTTAATTTAAAGCTAAATTTGAAAAGCTAGTTAGATACCGTTTATTAATATTCGGTTTAATTTAAATATCTCAGTCTAAACTTACATTAGTTGGAAAATATATATATTTCCATCCTTCGATAAAAAAGATTAAACGCTTAAATCTTCACTTATACAAGTCTTGTTGAACTCGAAGAAAACGCTCATGTTTATGTTATTGTATTTTTCTTCTCTCTTTTTTCTTTTCAACTGGTTTTTTCCACCTAACTTGTATTTTAATGAGTGAAAAATTAAATAAGAAAAAGTAAATGTAAACAAATGTTACTAATTCGATTTTTTCAAAAAGAAAAAAATTAATAAAATATATAAGGTGTAAAAATTAATTTCACATATAATTTAAAAACTTTTAAGGTAGTTTAAAGTAGTAAAATATTGTTATGACTAAAGCACTACCGGAAAAAAAATGAATATAAGTATTTTTATTAAACTATTTCCTACAAAAAAAAAAAAAAAAAAAAACTTAATCTTAAAGAAATTTTGAACCTAGCTCATAATCATTATCCAAAGAATGAGACATTTCAAAAAAAAAAAAAAAAAAAAAAAAAAAAACATTTAGACTCTGAGTTTCACATGTTTTTTCATAAGATTTTAGACATACATTTAATATTTCTATTTGTTTTACAGAATTTTATTTTTTAAAACTTAGATATTATTGTCTAGAAACTTTAAAACTCATGTGACATGAATTTTTTAGTACATTGCAAAAATGTGAGATTTTTATATAAGGGAGATGAACAACATAAATATAGCTTAACTAATTTATAAATTAATATCAATTATTTATTTTTATTAATTAATAAATATAAGTATATTATTTAGAATTAATAAATTTCGACTACTATTTTTCCATTAATATTTTATGTTATCTTAACTATTTAATTTAAATATTATTATCAATATTTCAATTAGTTTGTATTAATTTAATTATTTTTAGTTAAAAGATATTCTTTTATTTTATTTTATTGACCAAAGAACTAATGAAGTTAACCATAAATTAATTGTGTTAAATTTAATTAATCACTAACACGTAGTTAAGTAATTATTTAATTTAATTTTTTACAAATTATCGAATTGTACGCAAATATTTAACTTCAAAACATTAATTATCTTCACTACTACAAAAAATACTTTACTTGACACTTTGAATTTAACATTACTTGACGGTTTTATACAAAACCGTCAAGTA
>JBBPDJ010000004.1:4823554-4853293 GCA_037974625.1 Cucumis cinereus
CCCCCCCCCCCCCCCCCCCCCCCCCCCCCCCCCCCCCCCCCCCCCCCCCCCCCCCCCCCCCCCCCACCACACAAATTTTAGAGTCAATTCATCTACTACTTGGTTGGTTAATATGCTTTCTACCTGTTATTCCTTTATGATACAAATGATTGGCTAGATAGGATGTTGAATATATTTATGTGTGTGTATATATATATTTTAATTATGATCATGGATTAGGTAACTAAAGTTCTAACACTTAACTTCAAATTGATTTAACGACATGTTGTTTCGTACACAAGACTTTTAAGATGCATGTAAACTTTTTTATAAATAAATATTTTAAGCATTTGTTCACAATTGAACATAGTTGAATATCTATTAAAACATATATGCAGGTGATAACTTGTAAAAATACATGTTATTGTTCTTATTTATGCAAGATAATTAAGGAGAAATAGTAAAAAACACATCAATTAGACATAGAAATTATGTAACGTTGTGATATATGCGTTCATATGTATACTGAGCTCAAAATCCTGGAAACTATGACCTGTGTTTTCCATCGTAGGATTCAAAGAAAAGATGAATACGCGAACAAATAAAAATTTTGAAGGTGTAAATTTCGCAATTGTGGCCTCTATGGGTTTTCTTATAATTTGGATATGCTATTTTGGGGTCAATCTATTAGGGATAGGGCTACATAGTTATGGTTCATTTACATTAACATCTAATTGAATTCATTCAAGAAAGGACCTGACGAACACAAACATGGGAGGGTATAGATAAGAAAACTGTGTGTAAGACATCGAGAACCCTTTGAAATTTGCCTAAGTGTAACTTCCAAGGACTTTTAGCGCATAGGGAACAAAAAGCTTTGTCATTAAGCAGCGAGTCAATGGAGCAAGACTTAGTGTGTTGCTTTCTTAACCATCAAACACAAATCCCACTATGAATTAGATAAATTGAATA
Source organism: Cucumis cinereus (assembly GCA_037974625.1). NCBI lineage: Eukaryota > Viridiplantae > Streptophyta > Magnoliopsida > Cucurbitales > Cucurbitaceae > Cucumis > Cucumis cinereus. Next base: position 4,824,506 of record JBBPDJ010000004.1, read on the forward strand.
CTAATAGTAAGTTTGCATGTGATTTAGCTATGTAATACATAAATTGATCGTGTAATTAGGTATGGAGAAGATTCACAAGTGTTCATAAACTCACTTTCTCTAAAAAAAAACTCACAAAATTGGTCACTATTTTGATCTCACAATCAAGTACTAAGTCTTGAGGATAGTAGAGAAGATTCTTGTGGTTGTCTATAACTTGATTTCATTCAGTTTTATCAAGAATTGAGAGAGAATTTTGAGTTTTAAAGGTAAGCGTTCAAAATCTTAAATTTTTTCCAATTTTCCTAGCATGCTTAATCCTCAAAATTAATTAAATTTATAGTGTTTTTGTTCGATTTTCTTCTGCTAGCATGTTAATTTAACTTTCAGGTCTAATTATTAATTTTCCTAGAGAGCAAGTATCACATGATAATTCATTAGATTGAAGAATCTTATGGCTCTTCAACAGATGTTCATGTGAATTTTTATTAATTATTCTCATCATTATAGACCTTGGATGACTGAATCGATCATGTCGAATAACAAATATATATGGATTCATGAACTTCAAGTTGATTGTTGCATATATTTCAATTACTCGTATATGAGTATAATGTAATCCAAAAGATAAAGCATACAACTTTTCATAAACGTTTTTCATTTGAGATGGTAGATATAATATAAAGATATTCTATCTCATCCTTTCTACCAGTTTCAAAATGATAATTATTGCAACGTATATCTTTAAAACTCAGTAGATTTATGTTTGATTGACTAGAGAACAATGCATTATTAATTGTAAATTTTGTTCCTCTAGGAAAAATAATATTTGTTTTTCCAAATTCTTCAATTAGGTTTGCAGAACCTAATATTGTATTGAATTTTGCTTCCAATATTGTCAGTTTGAAAACAAAAATTTACTTGTCAGTATTGTGTGCGCAGTTGCATTGTGTGTCAGACATATATTTTCATTATTCGTTTTTGAGTTATTCATCATAAGAAAATTATCCATGTTTTTTCATTAAACAAAATAATTACGATAAGATAAACAAAACTTATAATATAAAATTAAAAATGAGAGATAAACAAACATTAATTATGATATAATTACAAAGAAAACATTTGCTATTTTATCAAATATGTCAATTTTCTCTTCAGAAGATTCCAAAATCTACCACATCCAAATTTGATTATAGACGGGTCAAATATATTATTAATCTATTATGCAAAATCTACTTCCACATTTTTCTCTTTTTTCTTTTATGACCACCATTTTGTGTGGTTCTTTTGAAATTTGGATGCTTATAACGACCAACCACGAAAAATAATTATTTCTTCCTCTACTGCGATCACAGCCTCGATCATAATTGTCAAATTCACGACATTCAGGGAATGAGATTGTTCAAGTTGGTCAAGATTCATAATTTGTGATCCATATTAAAATTTACAACATTTACTTTAGAAAATGTTGGTTCTTTAGTCAACTAATATTCATGATTTTTCAATCAATATCTCGTTATTTTATTCAGCTACGAGAAGACATTAGATAAGTGCATAATATTTTTCAAAATATTTCTCTTAATATTGTTACTACAGGAGCATATCTGAAACATAGAAAAAATTCTTCTCTAACATATTGATTTTAAATTTTGGAGCATCAAGTGCATCCATTTATAGCGGGTTTTAGAAAGAATAATTGTTTTTCGATGATTATATTTTTATGGCATCTAGGTGTATTTCGACATAAAACATTCATGATAAATAATTATTACTATTAGTATAAAATACTAGAAATTGTAATTTTGTAATATTTTTCAAGGTAACACTATTCTAAAATATTGTAATTATATTAGAAATTAAGTATATCATAAACATGTTAAATAATATTTATTAATTATAACGAGTAGGGAAAAACTAGCATACCTTTAGAACCTACCTTTAGCGGGGAGAATGATATAAACTTGTGCTAATAACGTTTTGTAAAAATGAGGCACAACGAGAACACAGATATCAAAAAAATATAATATTAACATAAATAAAATATGATATATAAAAAAACAATAATAAAAAAAGAAAATAAGAAATTCTCCTAAATTCATAAAATTTTCATGTGTCTTACAAAATCCACCAAATGTCACTGTTTATAGACAATTTGACAAGCATAAGGTGAATTACGTCACACTAAGAGTTAGTATGTTCAGGACACATGAATATGTAGATGAAGTATAGAGGGAGTGACACATGACATTTCAATACTAAGCATAATGGACATATACTTAATAATATTTACAATAAGAACAATATTTTGAAAAATAAAAAAAGAAAAGAAAAATATGCCAATAGATTCAAAATGGATTTTACAAACTTTTTACCGAAAAGAATATATACATAATTTGTTTTTTTTTTCCTTCCTTCTTTAGACTAATAATTTTGGTTGAGGGTAAAACAGTAAAATACCCTATTTTCTTTTCATTTTTCACGAGCATCTAAATAAGAAAATTCAATTTAGGTGATTTCAATTAATTTAAGTTCATTTCTATTCAAATCCTAATGCGAAACTGAGGACAAGAAATGATATATTTTGAGTGATAAACTCTTTTTAGCTATAGAAATGGACAAGAAATATTTGAAAAGTGCTACGTTCGTAAATATGTTTGAAAATTGGGATTTTTTGTACGGATGGGTCATTTTGATGGGTCAAAATGAAATTTGGTCTAACTTTTTCAAATGAAGGTTTTTTGGCCTTCTGCATACATGGTGTAAAAATACCAAAATACCCTCCCTCTAATTTCTCAATTCTCATCCCCTAATTTTTCTTTTAATTTTTAACTCTTTCTCAACCTCCTTTAATTTCTCAACTCATATTGGAATAAAATTGCGTAAAAAAAATCGAAGGAAAAAAGAAAACAAAGGTAAAAAAACGTTAAAAAAAAAAAAGGAGAGAAGAAACATATGAGATATTATGTAAAACAATTAAGAGGAGAGGAGAAACATATGAGATATTACGTAAAAAATAAGAGGAATAAGAGGAGAGAAGAAAACAGAGAAGATTGAGTACAAAAAGAACAGTCAGACTACTCGCTCCTCACACTATATGATACTCGCTCTTCATGCTACACGCTCATCACAGTTTGAAAGCTAAGTTCCTTCCATTTGCTTTTGTAAACTTCATACACTTGATCCTCGACGCACGTTACTCGATTATTCAGATTTGTGTTGGGTTCGATCAATTTCATCTATTCTGCAAACCTCCCCATTTTATTGATGAAAAAAATTAATGAAAAAAGTTTCAATTTAAAAAATCACTTGCATAACCTCCCAACAGCAGACTTCAACAAACTCCCAAAATTTGTGAACTCCAACAACCTCTTCATATTTGTGTTGGGTTCTTTCTTTGATGACAAAAATAAAAAGACAACTTGGAGCTGTCGAGGAGGGGAGAGGAACCCTTGGAAAAATTGGGAAAGATCGTGAGAATTAAGGTAGGGTTGAAAAATTAAAGAGAATGAGTGAATATGATATTTGGATAATTGTAACGCCATGACATGATGTAAGAAAAAAATCATTGGTTTTAAAAGGTGAGACCCAATTCCATTTTCTCATCCCATCCATCTGTACAAAAAAACCCTGAAAACTGCTATAGGTATAAATTGTTTCAAATTTGTGTACATTTACCACAATTTTGCCTTATTTGAGTTAATTTATGCAAGAACCCTTTACACAGTCCTCTCTTTGGAAGTTGATCATTGCAATGCAATTTCTACCAATCCAATCACACCATTTCTTGCAAAATTACCCATCGTTAATCCAACTGAATTCTTTGAATTTAAGCTGTAGATTCCGAATTTGTATTTTGCAAAATCACTGCTAGTCCATGGAGTAGAATCATGAAGGAAGTCAAAGGCTAGTAGTCGAGCATGCTTCTGAGTTGCCATTTTTCTCCAATCGCCATCCAACCCTTCCACTCCACCAATTCGCTTGCTGCAATCTCTCATACTTGATCGCCACCTTTTTCTTCTTCTTCTTCTTCTTCTTCAGCAATGTCTATGTCTCTTCTTGAATTCATTACCATTTTGGTGCTTTTCGATTCCCTTGGCTTCTCATCTCGTCTCTCTACTGCTTCGCCGCTCAATCACCAGTATAATGTCGGAGATCCCATTCCGTTATTCGTCAACAAGGTCGGACCTTTGACCAACCCCAGGTACTTCATTCCAATCCCTTTCCTTTACTAATTTGACCTTCTTTCTAATTAATTGATTTTACCCATCATAAGCCTTGTGACTCTGAATTAGTGATGTGAGAAATTTGAACTGCGTTAAAAATTGTTGTGTCCATGAGTTCTTAACTAAGATCATATCTGTGTTTAGGCTTAGGCTAGATTGTAGTAAAGTTAGATTAACATACGAGATGAAACATTGGAATTGATACAAATGTGGAAAAACTATTCTTCTTCTTGTCATGTCTTATTCGATAACTCTTGGAACTACATTTTCAACATATTGCTCATTCTTTTTAGAACCAATATACACTGAGGAAGGAAGGGGATTACTCCCTGTGTGGCTGTGTCAGTTCCTTGTAGCTTTACCAATGAGGTTTCTGGTTGGACTAGTTTTCAAACATTACAAATGTTGACTTTGTTATTGGAGCAAGAATGCCATTTTAACTTATTTGAGACCAAGTTCAGCCTTATATTGAATCTGTTCTCTTTCTCTATCTTTTTGTATCTTGCTTCCGCTTGAGTCTTATTGTTTACTTCATTTCCAATTTGCTTGCAGTGAGACCTACCAATACTATGAATTACCGTTCTGCCGTCCAGGTTAGCCTTTTAAAGGAGCGTAATTGGAAAAACTTTTATTTTCAGTAGATATTAGTGCTATGTGACGATATGGGACACCAAGGCTTTAAGTCACTTTTCAAATATATGCTACTTAATTGGTAAAGTTGCATTGGGATTTATATTTGTTCGTGGTTTTCCTCCTTTAGAATTTTGAATTGTAGGAGCTTCCTGTAGGGTAGGGATATTCAGTTGTTTGTAAACATGTTGATTTTGTTCAGGTATCCTATTTTAGAATCACTTTTGTTGCAACTTTTTTTTATATATGGAATAGTGTATTTGAAGGCCTTCTCCTTAGCTTGCAGATCCAGTTGTCCAAAAGAAAGCAACCTTGGGGGAGGTTTTAAATGGTGATCGGCTGAATGGTGCCTTGCATGCGATAAAATTTAGGGAAGAGAAACCATGGGAGTCTCTGTGTGAAAAGAAGCTAAAAGGTGCTGAAGTTTCATTGTTCAGGGATGCTGTCAGGAATGACTTTTACTTCCAAATGTATTGTGATGATCTTCCAGTGTGGGGTTTTGTTGGCAAAATTGATGAACAGAGTTGGTCCCTAGACAAGCAGGGTCCAAAATATTATCTTTTCACACATATTCAGTTTGACGTTTCCTTCAATGGGAACCAAATTGTGGAAGTTAGTGCATTTAGTGATCCAAATCATGTTGTTGATATAACAGATGATGTTGAACTCATTGTTAAGTTCACTTATTCTATTTTTTGGAATGAAACCTCGGCTCAGTATGGAGATAGAATGAATAAGTATTCGAGGGCTTCACTACTGCCTATTAGTCAGAGAATCCACTGGTTTTCATTCCTTAATTCAATTGCTATAATTGTGCTGTTGATGGGATTGCTTACTTTGCTTTTTATGCGACGTCTCAAGAATGATTTGAGGAAGTAATGTCTTGTAAATAAATTTTGCTCGAGTCTTTTAAATTTTAATAAAGTTTGTTCTGTAAATTAGCTTACCTTTTGTGTGTGTGTGTGTTTAGGTGTTCTGGTGGTGATGAAGAGGATGAAAAAGAGGTTGCTTGGAAGTATCTTCATGGAGATGTATTTAGATGTCCAAAAAATTTGCCCCTCTTTAGTGCTGTTTTGGGTGTCGGTACACAGCTGCTGACTATGTAAGTTAATTTAAACTATTTCTTCTATGAGCTATGTTCATCATAAAATATTGATATGGGAACAGCAATACTAGCTTCTTTATTATGCATTTTGATAAAAGAAGAATTGTGTCCATGTATTATCATCATCAGCACTACAATTAATTGCCCGTTTTTTACTGAAGCAACCTTGCCATTGCATTTTAAAATAAGACCATCACTTATTTTCTAGGAAAAACACACTCTAGTTTTTATAGAGGTCAATGCTGAACACATAGTGCCACCAAAAATGCGACGTTAAGTGCATTTGAAACATAGGCATGGATTGGAGTGAAAGGAGCACTTCAAGGATAAGATATAATGGGTTCAATATTGTATCTCTTTATTTTATTTGAGATGCAATTAACTACACGTTGGACATTATCAATTGCCTGTTTCCTTTTCAAAAAAAAAAAAAAAAAAAACAAAAACAAAAACAAAACAAAAATAACATGGCACTACACGACTGCTGCAAAGGGGAATATAGTTCTAAAAAAAATCTAATTGATTATTGATCTATGACTTGAATAAGACATAGATAGTATAATTGTGTCCTTGAATTCTAAAAAAAAAACCTTAATGAGCTAGGAATTGAGAGTTAATTTTTCTCTAGTATTGTCTATAGATTGTACAACTTTGTTCTTGATTTCTTAAAAAAGAAAAAAAAGAAGAAAACCTAAATGATTTAGAAATTGAGAGTTAATATACCTCAAACAGATTTTGTTTCGTCTATTTTATTAAAAGGAAAATGTCAACACGTGGCCTAATATTATGATAGGCAGCTTCTCCTTCTTTCCGTGACAAAGAATTGCAAACTTGATTGTTGACAGTGACAAATGGGAAATATGTAGACTGACTTCCCATGTCTTTGTCGAGTTAAGCCTAATAATTTAACATGTCATTGACATAGTTGGTGATGATGTTGACACTGTTTTACTTGCACCGGACACATTTCATACTTAATAGATAAAAACAAAAAGAAAAATACGGAACTATTTGTGCATGTCTTAACGTTTGAATCAAAAGACTAAAGTTCATGTGCAAGCTTTACTACAGATAAACTGAACAAGACAGACGGACAGAGAAAAAAAGGCTAAATTATAACAATTACCTTTGAACTTTGCCCTTTGTTTAAAAAATACTCTTATACTTTCAAAAGTTGCAATATTACCCTTGAAATTCCATAAATGTTTCAAAGCTACTCTTGGTATAGGAGTCCTTTAGAATTTCAAACAACAATTGAGACATGGAGCTGTGTGATGGACGGTGACCTAAAACAATATGCAGACAATTTTCGTCTAAAATTTTAAAGAATTTCTACTCCAAAGGTATTTTTGAAACATTTGTGAAAGTTCAAGAGTAATGGAGCTACTTTGAAAGTATAGAGCTATTAACCAGAGAATAATGGATAAATAGAAAACTAAATGGTGTCGCTGATAGGAATCTAATCAAAAGATTCTTATTGAAAACAAGAAAAGCCCTAAGGCTGTTACAGTCTCTAATCACAAGAACAAGAACAAAGAACAATGGCTATCCCGCTCTCTCTCTAAACTAGAGAGAAGATCCAACTCACTCCAATAATACGATTGCCAAAATAATATAATTTTTTGTATATTTCACAAAGAGAAGAGTTTTCTTAAATAGAAGAACAACCCATTACATAGAACGACAAATATAATACAACGAATACAATAAAATATAATACAAAAAAGGAAATAATCAACACTCCCTCTCAAGCTGGTTTGAAGATATCAGTCATTACCAACTTGTCAATCAATTTGTTGAATTGCCACTTTGGAAGGCCTTTAGTTAGCACATCAACAATTTGTTCTGTTCTCGGAAGGTAGGGTATGCATATTACTTATGCATCGATCTTTTCCTTTATAAAGTGTTTATCGACTTTAATATGTTTTGTCCTGCCATGAAGGACTGGATTGTGGGCAATGGAAATTGCTGCCTTGTTATAACAGTAAATGCACATGGGCATTGTCTAAGTGAATCTCAATTCTTCCAACAATCTTCTTATCCATATACCCTCACAAATACCCTGGGCTAAAGCTCTAAATTATGCTTCTGCACTGCTTCTTGCAACCACACTCTGTTTTTTACTTCTCCAAGTAACAAGATTTCCTCTAACAAAGGAGCAGTATCCAGAAGTAGATCTTCTATCAGTCGTGTTACCTGTCCAATTAGCATCAGTGTAAACTTCAACATTGAGAGGGTTGTGTCTTGCCATCAAGAGTTTGGCTCAATTGACACTTGTATGTACCTGAGATCCAAGAAGTCTCGGGTTCAAATCCCCCCTGTCTTTACCTAAAAAACCTTTCCAAAAAAAAAAAAAAAAGAGATGGTCGTGTCTTTGAAACAATATGCCTTTTCCTAGAGTATCTTTCAAATATCTTAGGATTCTTTAAACTGCATCACAATGAGCTGATCCACGAGCATGCATGAACTGACTAACCATACTAACTGCAAAAGCGATGTCCGTATGTGTGTGAGAAAGATATATGAGTCTCCCCACAAGTCTGTGGTACTTTTCTTTTTCCTTTATCTCATTTTTCGTTGTAGCTTCCAAATTCTGCTCAATGGGAGTTTCTGCTACCTTGAAACTAAGTAAACCTGTCTCTTTTAGCAGATCAAGAATATACTTCCTATGGTTGACAAGAATGCCACTTTTGGACTTGGCAAACTCCAACTAGGAAGTACTTTAAAGTTTCTAGGTCTTTGATTTGGAAATCATCATCTGCTAACTTTTTCTTTACGAAAGTCAATATTGTCTCATCATTGCCTGTAAGAATGATATCAACAACATAAACTATCAAAACTGTTACTTTTATATATTATTGAAATATCTAGTACCATTATAAGAGTGAAGGATGCAGATTTTAGTTTGGAACTGAGTCTCAACCATATTGTAAAATCTAACAAAGACCTCTTTTACCTCTAACTTGTTAGTTAACAAATAAAGCCAAGTTAAACGAGTATGATCATCTATAAAGGCAACAAACCAACGCTTACCATTATGAGTTAAAACTTTAAACGGACTCCAAAAATCTGTGCGAATTAAGGAAAAAAGTAAAGAAGCCTTGTAAGGTTTGGGCAAATAAGTGGATTAATGTTTGGCAAAAATGCAACTTTCACATTAAAAGAATGAACAACCAAGACCTTTAAATAAATCTGGAAACAAATACTTTAAGTAAAAAAAATTAGGATGCCTTAATCTACGATGCCAAGGCATTATAGTTTCTTTAACAGATGGAGAACAAACACTACTCAAGCCTTGAACTTGTTTATCACTAGCTGAAACTTTATCAAAGTAATAGAGACCACCAATCATCCTAGCACATCCATCCTGAAAAGTACAATGAGTGTCACAGAAGACAACACGACAGTTAGTATCCTTAGAGATTTTACTAATAGGTTACAAATTGTAAGCTAATTTTGGAACACGAAAGATAGAATGCAACGTAAGTTTTGTAGTCAGAGGAATAGTTCCTTTTCCTACAACAGGGGTGAAACTACCATTGGCGATGCGAATTTTTTTTATTGCAATATACATGGGAGTAGGATGAAAATTAAGTACTATTGTTAGAACACAAGTATGCCTACAAAAAAACAAAAAGAGAGAGAGAGAAAGAAAGGAAAAGGAAAGAAAGAAAGAAGAAAAAAAAGAAGAAGAATGGAAGAAAACAGATTGGACTTGTGTTTTCTCTTTTCATCCATGGAAAGGGTCTTGGATTTCTGGAAAATCTAGAGAGAGGGAGAGTGTTAGGTAGGCTTTATCATGGTTGCCTCTTACTTATTTATTTTGCTAAGATGAATCAGGAAATGGGACCATATTTTGTCCACAGCGAGATAGTGGACTGGGCAAAGTTGGGGGCTGCTAGACAGTTTTTCAACCTGATGGACTACGAGCTTATAAAACTGTATAGCTCCCTTTGGTATCTAACACCATGTTTTTCAGTTTCGTAGATCAAATTTTCAATTATATTTTCACTAATCTTGGACGAGTTTGTCCAAATACAGTGTTATACCTTAGTTCAGCACAATTAAATGATAAAATTGCATTTTATTCCCTGCATTCCATGTATATCCGGGTGATCCAGTTTTTCTATAGCAATAGTTCCCCTTGTCTTCTAACATTTATGCCGTAGTATATGTTAATTGTTATGTGAAATTTTCCTTCCATGTTATTCAATTACAACAGATTGCGGAGAGAAAAGTGTTTTGACCCATTATACCGAAGTATTATTTTTATGAGGCTAGCACAGTAGTCATTTTATGTGTGATTATCATCAAATCTAGAATTTATTTCCCTCATTATGTGCATTTTTTCCAACAGGTTTTGCTGTTTATTTCTTCTTGCGTTTCTGGGGATCCTTTACCCATATAATCGAGGATCACTATTCACTTCCATTATTTTGATCTATTCTCTTACATCTGTGGTTTCTGGGTATATATCTGCTTCTTTCCACTGTCAGTTTGCCGAGATTGGATGGGTAAATTTTCCTTCTCTGTGTTAACTCTATGATATATTTTTTTGCCATATTCTTTTAATGACGTGATCTTTTGCTATTTCCTTCTCTCTTTTGATTTCTTTGTATTTACAGGAGAGAAGTGTTATTTTATCCGGGATTCTGTATTTGGGGCCATCATTCGTCATAATTTCTATCCTAAATATTGTTGCTATATCTAATGGAACTACAGCTGCATTGCCTATTGGCACCATCATAGTGATTCTTCTCATATATATTTTTATCAGCCTTCCATTGCTTGCATTTGGTGGTATTATAGGACACCGCTTTAGATCCGAGTTTCAAGCACCTTGCGCCACCAAGCGAAACCCACGAGAGATTCCTCCTCTGGCTTGGTTCAGAAAACTTCCATGTCAAATGTTCATTAGTGGTCTGCTGTCATTCAGCGCGGTTGTTCTTGAATTACATCACTTGTATGCAAGCATGTGGGGATTTAAAATTTTCACTCTTCCTAGCATTTTGTTCATCACATTCATCATCCTTATCATACTCACTGCAATCTTAAGCGTCGGTTTAACTTACATTCAGCTATCAGTTGAAGATCATCAATGGTGGTGGAGGTATCTATTATATTTTGTCCAACCTTCATGATGCATGTTTGTTCTCTTTGAGATTGTCATACATTTTTATAATTGCCGCCTTTTTGACTTTTCAGATCGGTGTTCTCCGGTGGCTCAACTGCCATCTTTATGTTTGGATATTGCATATACTTCTACGCCAGATCAAATATGAATGGTTTCTTGCAGCTATGCTTCTTCATAGGGTATAATGCTTGTGTATGTTACGCATTCTTCCTGATGCTAGGAGTTATAAGTTTTATTGTTTCCTTGATTTTCGTTCGTCGTATTTACGATGCGGTCAAAAGTGAATGAATTCATTTGACGATGTCTCCATTTCTATCATCATGATGAGGGAAGAAGGAAGCAGTAATTGGCTAACGTTTGTAGGACCACGACGATTATGAAGATTCTTTCAACCACTCGAAGAAATTCATGGTATGTAGGAAAGAAAAGATGTTAGTAATTGAGTAAATCATCCTTTCTTGACTTTTAGGAAAACAAAGAAACTGTTAGACAAAGAATCGAAGTGAAAACAAGATTTTGCATTGTTCTTTATTTGGAACAACATTCATTCTTAAGATTTTGAACTCTCCTCCTCATGGTTGAATGAATAAATAATTCCACCATTTTTTTTTTGTTTTTTGAAATAATAATTCCACCATACTCTTATTTGTATATTTCATATAAATTATTTGCTTAAGCTTCTTTTATTGGAGGAATATGACATTATAAATGTTGAGTGAGCATATTTGAAACTACAACCTCCCAGTTGTATGGTTTTGTTGTAATCACTAGCAGATTTAGTATAGGTCCTGGGGGACTCGAGCCCCTCCTTTAACTTTATGTTCTTTATATAATATATATACAAAAAACTAAAATAATATCAATATCAAAAAATATCCTAGTGTAAAATTGCCTCCTAGCCGCCTTTAGATCCAGGTTCAAGTCCCATTCTATACATTTTTTTTCAGATTATTTTTAGCTCTGTCAACAAAATTTTTGGATCCGTCATTGATTGTAATTATAAAGGTAAATTATCGATGTCGAAAAAATATCATCATTTATATATATATTTGTTAGAATGTTTTAAAGATAGGGTTAGCAAGATAAATGGCAAGTTTTAAACAAATTTTAATTGTGCCTCCCAAAATATCTTCTCGTTGAAAGAATCAGAAAATGTAATATTTTAATATTAAATTGGATTTACTAAATGGCTAAGATGAGTTAATTTAATTCTCAAATAAAATCTAAGTTCTAAAACAAGAATAGATTTGTTAATTTAAATCTATATTTTAAAACGAGGTCATTAAAAAATAAAAAATAAATAAAATAAAATAAAATAAACAAACAGGAAGTTTGATAACAGTTTTGTTCTTAGTTTCATGTTTTCATAAATTGAACTTATTTTTTCACCATTTCTTTAATATGAGTTTTATCTTCTAATGAAAATATTTAATTCTAAGCCAAATTCTAAAAAAAAAAAAAAAAAATAGAATTAAAGATTTATTTTCACATGTTTTTGCCCTCACTCACATATTTAGCCAATATTTAATTCTAAGCCAAGCATAGAATTGTTTCGAATTAAGTATGCTTATCTTTAGTAATTCTATGATTGAATCATCTAAAACGAAGGTGCACCTTGTTAATATTGGTAATAGCTATATCAATTCTTTTGAACCATACTTTTATATACTTAATATTCATCTTATTAGGATTAGGATGTCAGTTATGTCATCCTAATTTTTGCCCGCTTCTCTTCCATGATAAAATCTTTCACTTTCTTCAGCAACACTTAACTTGTTTTTGTCATCACTTATCTTCAAGAAGGCTTGAACTCAAAAGTCAGCCGTAAATGATAAAATTATTGAAAAATATATTAAAATTTCATATTCTATTATGCTATACTTGAAATGGGTCCAAATAAATTTACAAACTACTAGAAAAGAAAAGAAAAGAAATTGAAACACAAAAAGAAAAAACAAAATAGAACTCAAAAGAGATGAAACAATTACTTTATCAAGCTTGTAACAATCTTATCAAAAGATCCATCTTGTTGAACTTTACTAGCTTTTTCGACTTCAACTTTTCGTTCAATTGACCTTTATGATCAATGGATTCGCACAACTCACCCAAACTCTCTCCAACATTCTTCCAAATACTATCGTTGCCATTGTTGGTTCGACCGTGGTGCCTTTTTTTGTGAAACATAGCGCACCATTTCTAATATTTCAGGCTAATTATCGTCTGAAAATTAACTGCATATGTGTGTTTTACAGGTTTTTATATTGGAATTTACATGTTTTGTAGAATATGTTTATCAAGTTAACCAACCATTTACAGCATTCTATCGTATGTTTAGAAAATAAAAGTTTTAACTATATATTGTTACATTTTCAATACTTAACAATAGAGTTTTCATTGAGTAACAAAAGTATTTTATTACTTTATTTGTAATCTTAATTAGAACGTCTAACACACTTGATTTTAATTGTTATTTATTATGAACATTAAATATCAAGATCTATATTGAGTGATAACATATTTTCCATCAATGTACACAACTTCAACATTATAATATGAATTATATCTCTCTCTTATCTTTTTCTAATTAGCTCTGTAAAAGCAATTAGCCAAAAGAAGGGTGTTCTAATTCTGGAGCTTTGCGCTCAACCTTTCAGTGTATAATGGTTTGAGCTACACAATGCTTCAGTTGGGTTGTTGTATCCTGAAGGGGACAAACCATAGAAATATCTGCTATATCAATGGTTGATAACAAAAAAATACAACACACATTGTAGAGGCGAGATATCTGCACCTCAACCTAATTCTACGTAACTTTTTTTCTATTTTACTTTACCTATTGGTTTTTGTTTTTAGAAACGAGGATAAAAAAATTACATTTTAAATTCCAATATAAATCTCATACTATAAAAAAAAAAAAAAATACTTGGGTGCATCTCGGAAGCACCCATTTAGGTACTTTCCGATATCTCTACTACACAAAATATGATTAAAAACAATTTTTTTAAAAAAAGTAACTTTTAATCTTATATTTCTGTAGTGGATAGATGGAGAGCATGTAGATAAGTGCAGCATATGATACACCTAATCGTTGCTCTAAAAGAAATTAGAGCAAGGAAGAAGGCCCAATCTGGATTTGTTCTTATCTTTCTCTTAGAAATAAGTTTTGCATGTGAAAATGTGTCATCCTACGTAAAGTTTAAAAATGCTATGGATGGAAGCACTTTTTTTGTTTATCAACACATAATTATTGTCTTGCTTTTTCATTTTTAATATCCATCTAACAAACATCCATAATTATTAGAAAATTTTAAATAATCAACCTACTTCACCATAAATCTTTTATAAATTGCCTAAACTTGAACCATATTTCATAATTAGAATTTTTTTTTAGACTTTTTGAACAAATTTAACATTGTAGAACATTCTCTCTCTTATTTGATTTCTTTTAGTATTTTATAATTAAAAAAATTAATGAAAATCAAAATAAATTTGTATTAATTATTTGTATAGTTTTATATTTTATTAATCGTTAATTACGAAATATATCATCATTAATGAATGCTTTCTATTTAATTATTTCTTGTTTTATTCGTTAACAAATGTGTTATGGATCCGTAAATATGTTATGGTGGTTAATGATGAATTTTTCAATTTACCCTAGCATTATTATTATATAATACGGGACATATAATTGCAAATGATTAAATAAACATGGATATATGTGTGACAAAGTAAGTGGAATATATATATATATCTTAATAGAAATTAGACCAAAAGTATAATATAAGGTATATATTATATAACAACATTAAATATGTAATTGTTCTAAATATATTTAAAATAAACATTGTATATATTTGAAATAACGTTGTGTTTTTTAAGCGTTGATTATGATGAGAGGTTTAATGTGAAAATGCTTATGTTGTTATCCTACAGTTATATGGTAACAACAATTTAATTATGCATGAATGTTTTTAACTGTTAGTTGTCGTTGTTTATTATGATGAGTTGTTTAATGTGAAAATGCTTATGTTGTTATCCTGCAGTTATGGTAACAATAATTTAATTGCCGGAAGTGCATTTTTCATTCCCTCTGGTTTAGTGTGGACACTTGAATGACTTTAAATGTGATAATGTAGTAAATGTATTAATGTGCTTAAGTGTTAGTTGATATTGTTTTTGCATTCTCTTTGGTTTAGTGTGGCAAGCTAAATGACTTCAAAGTTTGTTTATGGTACTAAATGCATGAATATTCTAAAGTGTCAGCTGATGTTGTTTGTGTTGAGTTTGAAATAAAAAACTAGGTGTGTGTGGTGGGGGAGGGGGGATATTGCGGGAAGTTATTGTTTTCTTATGTTTTCTTTTTCCTATTCGTTGCTTTCCCTTAAATGCAAAATAGATGTTCGTTTCCTCTAATTGTTTGTTTAATCTCCATATTTGTTTTATTTCTAGCAATTATGATTACTTAATTATTTTGTCATATTGTTTTTTTTAGTGTTCTCTACAAGTAGGGAGCACCGAGTGTGGATACTATGCATGAGGTTTATGAGGGAAATTGTGACTAGAGGAAGCGTTGTCATCTCAGATTCAGTAAGTTACCAAAATATTTCGAAAATGTTGGAAGTGTAGGGGAAAATAGCTTTCATTTTAATATTATGTTTCATTGGTATATAGATTGACACACGGAGATCATACTCATAGATGTAGTTGGATGAGGTGCAAGTTGAGTTAGCTGATTTTTTGGGTTCGTACATGTGATGGTGTTTTATGTTGCTTTCATTACACATTTTTGTTCAATTTAACAGTAAATTTTGTTCATATTTTGGAATTGTTCATATTGGGGGATGGGGGTTGGGGGAGGGGGTGTGGTTGCAGTTTGGAGGTAGGGGAGGGGGTTGTTCATTGTAAATTCTAAAAATAGTACAATATATAGTTGGTTTTTGTTTATAGTGGAAAAGTTAAACTTATGGTTGGATTAGAGAGATTAGATTTATGATACTTTTGGCTTCAAGTATGTATTTGTTCACTTTCACATTGTGGCTAACTTTGATTTTATGAAATGATATTTTTTTTGTAAATCTTCAAGTTTGGGGTTGTAAGGTTTTATATGTAATTATATGTTGAACAAATGTGAAGTTTTAGAATAGGTTAATATGTTTGTATATGTTCAAGTTTTGAAATTGTTTATTGATGAATATCATGCATAATTATGCGATTGTTGGACCTCACTAAAGGTACTCAGGGTCAATACAGGGAACAAAAATATAATCAAATTGTAGAAAAATATAAAAATTACATTTAAAAAAAATCCAAAATAGGTTTGACGGTTTTAAATTCTCATAAATAGGTACATTCTTGACGTTTTTTAAATGTCACAAACAATCACATTCTTGACGTGTTTTAAATGTCATAAATATCAACATTCTTGACGTTTTAAAAATATCATAAAAACTCACATTCTTGACGGTTTTAACACATCAACTAAACAAAAGTTCTTGACAGTTTTAAAATGTCATAAACTACCAATTTCTTGACGATTTTAACGAGTCAAGTAACCAAACATTCTTGACGATTGTTAACTGTCGTAAATATTAACATTATTGACAGTGGCTTCAAGGACGGTTTTAAAACTATCAAGAATATGAATTCTTGACGGTTTAAAATCGTCAAGAGAGTGTTTTAGTTGTGAATTAATCAAACTAGATTGAATTGAAAGTCCTAAAAAGACATTCTAAACACAAGAATTCAAAAAAAAGCACAAAACTTGAGAGAATAAACTCTAAGGGCCTATTTGGATAACATATATCGTTTCATAGTATGAATATTAAATATATGATATTCAAATGTCTGGATTTTAAATGTCAGGGACAATTAATGTTTGTGTTTAGATATGTAGGATAACTATTGTTTGGAATGCATATGTTTGTCTTACAGGTGAGATTTACATGTTTTGTAGAATATATATATCAAGTTAACCAAAATTTAAAGATTTATTGCATTCTATCATACGTTTAAAAATAAAAGTTTTAACTATGTATTTTCTACATTACTTGTTTTCTCTTTTATTTTTACCTATTGATTTATAGACTAGCATAAAAATTACATTTGAAATCCAAATATAAATCTCGTCATATATTTTTCATACAACTATATCAATAGAAAAATATTTTTATTTTTATTTTTTTTGGATTGAGGTAGCATCAGACAAAGTAAAAAAGATTTGAAAAAAATATGAGCACGTCTATAATCCAATGCTATCTAAAGAAAAATAAATGAAATAAAGAACGAAAGAAAATGAAGTTTTGTGAAAGGGAGAAGGAAGAAGCCCTAATATGGATTCTTCTTCTCTCTTACCTAATAAGTTTTCCATGTGAAAATGTCTCATCCTAAAGAAGGTTTAATAAATGTTATTACCTATAATTATTGTCTTGCTTTTTTATTTTTAATGTCCATGTACCAAACATGGATAATTCTTAGATCAAGATCTTAACAACCACCCTACTTCACTACCAATATTTCATAAATTGTTTAAACTTGAACGATATTTCACAATTAGATTTAGGTAGATTTTTTTAGACAATTTTAACCTCGTAGTAATAAACATGGAAATAGTGAGTATAAAAATATCCAGTAAGAGACTCACTACTAGGTGAACTATTAACTTCTTATTAAGCTTATACCCTGTGTCACACGGTGATCTAGGAACACCTATATATCAGCCAAGTGAACCTGTAGGAACACACGCATATCAGCCTAGTGAACTCTTAAGAACACATGCATATAAATCCAGTGAACTTGTAGGAACACACATACATATTGGGTACATTAGCTTAATAGCTAAAGTTAACAACTATCGTAGTCTAAGATCATTCAAAATCAACCATAAGCATATACATAAATTTTAAGTTCAACATACACAGTCAACTTTGCATTCATCATGTTTCAGTGTTTTCCTCATAGCAACATAATTCAAATCAGTCATAATGACTTAAACACGTCCTAACGGTTTTATGGGTGCTTGGAATGGTTATTAATGTTAAAATTGGGTTTTAACACTTGAATTTTGGTGTTTAGATTTGGAGACGTGTTGATTTGCTTTGAAGTGATTTTTGGATTACAAGCCACATTTTGGGTAAAGATATTTTTTTATTAATTTTGTTTAGTTTGGCATTTGGATTCGACCTAAATTTGAATTATGTTCTAGGAATTAATTTAAGATGGTCTTTTTGAAGATTGTTGCAGTGCTAGTACTCTTTGGCTAAAAATTAAGGTAAGTGATTTACTACTAGATTCCTCGAACCTAATTGATGATAAAATTGTGTTTACACTAGATTGGATTGATTCGCTATAAACTGCTATGATTTATTCTTGATTAGATTGTGAGAGTATTATGAAAAATTCATGATTAATGTTTTTAAAGTGATGATATGTTTATGACATAATATAGATCTTGCATGTTGTATGCCTTACTGGACTGATGGTGTCTATTAAACATTTTATCAGACTATGTACATCATGTTAAATGTTACGGTGTCTCTATGGGATCACCACCTATGACTGTTTTTTACTGTTATGACTGATATGTGCACCCTCAAGTCCACACTTATGACTGATATGTGTTCCTACGGGATCGCTAAGATTGCTATATTATGACTGATATGTGCACCTTCAATGATAAAGACGGTTGTCGATTGATGGTGAAGACGGTCAACGGTTGCCAATGATTAAGACGGTTGGTTGGTCGGATCGTCATGACAATCGATCGCCAAGGGTCATGGCTATTGGTCATTGACCATCACTATGATCGTTTATTAATATGCATGACGATCGATCATTAACGATAACAATTGGTTGTCGAAGATTAAGATGTTCATCCGACGAGAGTGACGTCCAAAGTTGTAGGTCACCAACGATCAAGACGATCGATCACTGACGGTCAAGATGATCGATAGTCGATGATCAAGACGATCCGGAGCCGACGATCAAGACGATCGGTCGTCTTGACTGTCGATCGATCATCAATGCTTGATGGTGAAGTAGGCCATCATTTGGTGCCAACGGTCATCAATGATCATTGATAAGAGGTTGAAGTGAATTTTTTTCTAAAACCTATGGCATTCAAAAAAAAAAAACATATTCCGAAACTCATGGATTTGGTTTCTTAACCCCAATAATTTTATTCCAAGTATCTAAACATGGGTTTGGAAACCTCCAAATTCTAAACCCATGGGCCAAACATCTCCGGAAGGACACTATGAGATTATGGGAGAGATTGATCAAACGTAATGAGAGATTAAGGTAAGTTGGGCATTATTTAAATAAAGTAAAAGTAAAGTGGTCTAAAATAGTTTATTCCTACATTCATACTAGATATTATAGATTATAAATATAAGTATAGATTACAGATACAAATGAATATAGATATATATATTAAAGTACAATAGGGATGAGTTACAAAATCAGGATTGCTTTCAATTTCATCTCGTTTGGATTCAAGAAAGTTGAAGAAATGATTTTAAATCTTATGATTTGAAATTCAGAAAATGATTTTAAATTATTTATTTTGTTTGGAACGAGAAAGATTTGAAATAATTTCATGTTTGGATGGTAACTGAAAAGGAAAAGAAAATTAAGAATTCACTAATATAGACTTTTATCTACAAATGTGTTAATTGAAAATTGAAAAATAAGGAGGTCAATTATGTAATGAAAATTGTAGGAAATCTTACAAAATCCAACCATTTTGATTAAGAAAGTAAAAACAGTGTTTGAAATCATTTTGGATTTCAAAAACATTATCTTTTTCGGGATGACAAACGACAGAAATCATTTGAAATGTGTTATGAATCAAAATTTTCTCAACATACTCAAGTTCCAAACAGGGCATAAATCTAGATAATTTGAAAAATACCTTTACAAAATAATAATAATAATAAATAATCGAAAAATCAATTCAATTAATAAACTGTCCGTTTTTGCGATTCTAACGTTCGTAGCCTCTGATTGAGTGAGACGCAAGCGTCGAAAATGGAGAAACAAAGCTGGTTTAAATTTGGAGACAAGCTTCAAAGCCAGCCGTCAAGCAGGTGAAGTCGGAGCTGCAATCGCTGCCAATAACTCATTTCTGATTTCATTGTGTTTATCATTAGCGTATTTTTTTGCTAGGGAGCAGACATGGGTCAGTCTCAGCTTTGTTGGACTGCGAATGCTTTCGTTTTTCTCCTGCTTTTACCTGGGGTCCTCGGCTGGGGAAGTAAAGGTCACTATGTAATTTGCAAGATAGCAGAGGTAACCATATTCCAGTCCTTTTAAGCATCAGTTGCGTTTAATTTTATCTAGCTTTTTGGTGTAATGAAAGGTTGATAGGGAAGGATTACAATTGATGGGGTTTGGGTTTCGAATTACTGTAATAGCGTACGCCAGGACTCAAATTAAAAGAAACATGACAAAGGAGAGAGGAGTCTTGTGAGATTTGGTTTGCTATTGGAAAACATTTAGACCCATTTGGACTTTTTTTCATAAAAACTGAATAAAAAATTGAGCTTTTCAGTTAGCTAGAACTTCCTTGTGGTGGGTTGTTTTGGAGCTGATTATGACTCATACACCCAATGATTAAGATTTCAACCATTAGATCCTGTAAAAAGTTTGTTGAAGCCAAAATCTATATCACTTCCTTTGGTTTAGGGATATTTAACTGAAGATGCTCTATCCATGGTCAAAGAATTGCTTCCAGCTTCTGCTGAGGGCGATCTTGCAGCTGTATGCTCCTGGGCTGATGAACTTCGACAAAATCCTCAGTATCGCTGGAGTAGCGCCTTACACTTTGTTGACACGCCAGATTTCTTTTGTAATTATAATTGCTCGAGTAAGGTTAAGCTTTATGGTATTTCAGTTTCTCTTGCAGTCTGTCATGCCGTATCACTCTTTGATGTAATGCTTATTACCATTGTCATGAGCTTTAAAATCAAATTCATTGTTGAACCACAAGAACACTTTTGATACTCATAAATTTTATAGTTCATGATCACATAAACGATGCATCCTCTAATGTTATATGGTTAATGTCACCATGGTCTATCTGATTTGGATATGTATAGTATTGTAGTATCAGTGTCTTCCTAACAAACACATTCTGCAATTCAGTTGAGCGTGTGTGTCATTGTGGCTATGTCATATATGATGGTTATTAAATTCAATTGGTTTTTGATTTTGTTCATTGAACGGGGTATCAAGCTTTATCTCAAATAACTAATTTTCAATACTTGAAACTTGAAAGTATATTTGACAGTATATTTGACGATGTTGGCATATGTAACAGTATTTTGTGCTTCTTGACAGGAGACTGTCATGACAGTCATAGACACAAAGGTAGATGTGTGGTTGCAGCAATTTACAACTATACTATGCAACTCGAATCAGCTTACAAGGAAATAACTTCAGAAATTAGATGTAAGCATCCTAAGTGACTAACGTTGTATCTGTACACTATTCGAACAAATGTCATTTTTATTCACATGATATTTTCAGATAACTTAACAGAGGCTCTTATGTTCTTGTCCCATTTTATCGGAGACGTTCATCAGGTTGGCTCTTTCTACAGACTTGTAGAGTTTCACCTTTTTCCTTTACAGCACTTAAATTCTATAATATAATACATCTTGAAATTCTTCAATGGTACTGTTGCTAATAATAATAATGTCTTCGTTATTTTATTTTTCGAAAAAGAGTTGGATAATCAATGATTTTATCTCTTTGCATCTGACTTTCCCATTATTCAATGGCAGCCCCTTCATGTCGGTTTTGTCGGAGATCTAGGAGGTAATTTAATAACAGTCAGTTGGTACCGAAGAAGGACTAATCTCCATCATGTAAGTGTCATGTAGAGATTTCAAATCCCTGCCACACCACAAGTTCCCTGCCAAGTTTGGAAATCTCACGACATTCTGCAGAATGTTTTCTTTTTTTTTTAATATCTGGTATTGTAATAGTTCTCTCCATAAAAAGTAAATACTTTTGCTTTAGGTCTGGGATACCATGATCATTGAGTTTGCCTTCAAGAGATTCTACCATTCAAATCTTACCCTCATGATTCAAGCCATTCAAAACAACATTTCGGTATATATGCCAACTCTTTCTACTTTTATGTCCTTACGTACCATTTACGATAGGAAAAGAACTTGTTTTTCTTAGTTTTTACTCTTAGTTCTTTTTCCTTATGGCTTCATCTTTCTAAACCTCTGAAGGACGAATGGCATAATGATGTCTCAGCTTGGAGAAATTGCCCATTGAACCACACTGCTTGTCCAAACCCGTGAGTATATTCTTCTCCCTTATCCATGTCATTGAGATTTTTTTAGATAAAGAAGAATGAAATATGGGACATATATATGGTGAGATGCTAATGCTCAAATCATATATTCAAATGGTCTGCGATGATACAAACATCTTTGAGCAGTATACGAAAGTTAGATGATGCTTGTGATAGAAATGAACTTGCTCTTTTCATGTCTCCAAGACTCCAAGCAGCGAAGTATAATATGTTGCTGAGACTTGAAAATGCCATTTCTTTAGTTTGGAAGGGGAGAAAACATTCAGATGATGAATAGTAACCTTCATATGCCTACCTACCATAAAGTTGTAGGGATAACAAAATTTTATTGGGGAGCCTTTTATTTTTCAGGTATGCTTCTGAAAGTATTAGCTTGGCATGTAAATATGCATACAAGAACGCCACTCCAGGAAGCGCACTAGAAGGTATGGTTTCAATCACATTATCCTACCAATGCTGTGATTATTATAAGTAGGTGGAATCTGATCCTTTTTAGCCGGGATTAGTGGAGGTGAGTTTGAGAGTGATGCAGAAAGTGGAACCTCTTGATATCGTGGTGATGAAAAAGGCAGAAAAGGGTGTAGTTCTATAGGAATTGATTCTATATCTCAAAATCAGATGGGTGATACTTGGTTTGGTGTTGCGTTTGCAATCATTCCTTCCCATAAAAAGATACACCTTTGTCTGTCATAAAAATAGGATGAGACTGATGAGTTGCTCTTGTTAAATGTTCCAGTTTCTATATTCAAAATTTTAAAACCCGTCTTTCGTTGTCCGTAGGAATGTCTCTGTTAGACCTCCAATTGTGCATACCCGAAACGGTAAGAAAGGAAGAAAGTGTGAAAATATCAGTAAAGAAAATGTTGATAACGAAAATCAGTTGGTTGGTGGGAGAGGTTTAAGAGAGGTTTTGGCTGTAGGGGAGAGGCATTGGGTGTTTTGTGATCAAGCTTGGCTTGAGGGACTCTAAAAAGTGCTGGTTTGCTTGTTATCTTTTCTTGTTGCTCATCTTCATGTTATCAGCTGTATTTTTCCCTTGAAGTTCATAAATAAAATTCATCAGAGCTGTGCTCCGGTTCTTGGGATTGTGTTGTTGAGAATTTTCTGTTTGCCGGTGAAAGGATTCCTATCAGTCTCCAATAAAAGTAAACCCGTGAATCTTCCTTTCTGTTTTGTCTATATGACACAAAAATTTCTACAATTAATCCGTCAATAATCGCTCCTGCTTAAAAAACCTTCCAGAAACTCAACTCTTCTTCAGTTTTTCCACTGTGCTCTTTAGGGTTTATCGGATCTATGTAATTTCCAAATTAGCAAAATTTTTCTTGTTTGTTGCAGACAGTTATTTTCTTAGCCGGTTGCCAGTCATAGAGAAGAGGTTGGCACAAAGTGGCATAAGATTGGCTTCTACCCTCAATCGTATCTTTGCTTCTGAAGTGAAAGTGGCTGAAGTTTGAAGACAATGAGTGGGAGAGATCAGATCAATTTCCATAAGATAGATATCAACATGGTTGAGAACATGAATTGATTTGTGCTCTTGTCTTTTGTCTTCGTATAATATATTTGCTATTGCTCCAAAAGAACCCTAAATATGGAAACTCATTTGTAACTAGAGCAGTCACTGTAAAAGTCACTGTAAAAGAACAAGATATTCAGAAATAATATGACTGTTGACTTACTGCTTTTAATTTTGTATCTTAAAGATCAAAGCTTAGATTGCATAACCAGCTAAGCATGAGCATATTTTTAGTATGTGAAAGAGAGATTTGAATATCTTACCTCCTTAAAGCATAATAGTATCTCGAATTTGAATCGATAGTTATAAGGAGGCAAACAAATTTTTGAATCTATATTCAATAGGGCAAAATTGTTAAGTTTTAACCACATTGATCACATTCATTATCTTCCAGCTATGATTTTCTTTCGTTTTGACCTTATTTTCGAAAGGTAGCTGAAATCAACAAAACATCTAAAGAATCCATGTCAACAGAACTTTTTAGTCTTTGTTAATTTTGTAACAGGAAAAGAAAGCAGAAGACAAGAATCCATCTCAAAAGAACCTTTTATTATTTGTTAATTCCATTACAAGAAAAGAAAGCAAAATACAAGTGGCTAGAGCTTTATCTCAAACTCCATGTCAAAGAACACAGATTGGATGGAGACTTGGATGATCATCAATATGGTCATATCCATCGTCACCCTTGACCAAAGAAACAACAAAGAAATAAGAATTACATCAATATTATTTGTTAAGTTGTTTGTTCTAAAAGTATTAATAAAATAACGGAAGGGTATTTTAGTAAAATTTTTTGAAAGAATATTTTAGTAATTTTGTTTAAAAAGTAAATTACATCAAGGGTAAAGTGGTAATTTTCTTGAATTTATAAAAATAGATTAATTAATTAATTAATTAATATTAATTATTTTATAAAAAGAAAAAGAAAAAAAAAAGAAAATTATTTATTTATTTATTTTGTATTTATCATTTAAAAAAGTATTGAAAATTTATTTTTTTTAAAAGTGTGCCATGAGATAAGAAAAGGAAATTGAAATTTGATTAAATTATTTTCAAACTTTCTTTAATTGGATGGAATTTTGGTGAAAATTCCTTCTTAAGTAGCATTTGATCAGTTTGGAATGGAAGAAGAAAGAAAATTGAAGGAAAAAAGAGAGAAAACTCGAGATATAGAATTTTCTAGGCAAATTGTTTTTTTGAACACCTTGAGAAGAAGTGAGAAATTAAGCTTCAATTCTCAACCAATTTGGACGAAATTTGTGTCTAAATTGTGTAGAAAAGAGAGAGGAAGCTGATGCACAACTCAATTGGAGAAAATTGGTCGAAGAGACCACTGATTTTGAAGGAAAATGGAGTCGGACAGCTGTAAAATGCGAGACCTGAAACTTTGAAAATTAAATTCTCCGTTTACAGGTCGAATTAAGATCTAAATTTTGGAGGTAAGCCAGATTATTAGTTCAAGAATATATACTTTTTTGAAAATAATGACAAGAATGGGGTAGGGTTGAAAAAAAAAACAAAGGTGAGAGAGTTGGTCAAACTATTATCAAAAGTAGTTATTTTACTGTTATGGAAGTCGTGTACCCGGTACACCATTCCTTTTGTCCAGTGACGTCCCACGTGGAGCGTGGACTGGTTGACCGGATGACTGGAGTCGTGGACCCCGTTCACGTCTCTCTCATAATTAAATAAAAAAAAAATTTAACCATAAATTAATTCACATTTCTTCCTTATTTAATCTACACATTCTCTTTCTTCCCTAATCAATTTACATATTATCTTTTTTCCTTATTTATTTTACATATTTTTTTCTTTCATATTTAATTTACATATTCTTCCATATTTAATTTACATATGAAATAATTGTCTCTTTGACTTGTAAAATTAAAAATGATAGTTCATTAATAATTAATATGAAATAACATTTCCACAACAATGTTGATTAATTTAATTTAACAGAATTACTAATTTTGTTCGTTATCATATTTAACTTGAAACATATAATCCATTTTGAAATAAATAAATATTCTGAAAATAAAATCATTGTAAATAAAATTACATGAAAAAGTAATTGAAGTTTGAGTTAGTAAATAGTTACATGAAAAAGTAACTAAGTTCATAAAATAAATAATATTTAAGTTAAAAACAATAAATAGAGATTTGAGTAAAAAAGGAAAAAACCAAAAGGTAAGCATTAGAAATTAAGAGAAATAAATAAATATTTGTGTAAAAAAGAAAAAACCCTAAACCCTATTGTAGTGTTTCTACGACTTCGAAGAACATGACAGTCAACACTGCCACGTGGGTCCATGATGCAGGACTTCACTACCTTATTTTTTACAATATTTATCCAACAACCTCTTTTTTACATAATTTTTTAAAATAATATTATTTATAAAAAAAATTCTAAAAGATATTAGTGGAGATTTAGTATGACATTTCGACAAGAATTGAAAAATAACCAGAACAATGGATAAGGTAAAATTTTAATTTAACTTTTTCTTTTACGCTCCCTTCACGTTTCCCTCTCCCTCGCCCGCAAGTTCTGGCAGCAACACTCCATTGATCTTCCAACCTACTTTGGACGGCGGCAGAACAATCGGACGACGACAGCAGAGATTTTGATAGCGGCGGAGATGGAGATTTGGACGGTGGTGACGGCGCGTTTTCTCGGCGTGGACAACAACTTCTTGGTACATTCTCCCTCAAGCTTCAACCATTGTAAGGACCTTAAACCTTGATTTTGACTTGCGATAAAATTTCTACTTCTTTTGGGAACTTGGGTTGTTTACTCTTTTTTTTTTTTGTGAGATTATTCTTTGCCGAGTGTTCTATTGCTTACCTCCGTCTGGCCATCAGTTTGAGGATGAGTTGTTGAACTGTACTCGAGTGTTGTGCTAAATTTCGTCCACAATGTCTTCCAGAAATGGCTTAAGAATTTTACATCTCTATCAGATACAATAGTGCGAGGAATACCATGTAATCTGACAATTTCTCGAAAAAAAGGTCGGCAATATAAACGGCATCATGAGTCTTTTTACAAGGAAGAAAATGTGCCATCTTGATCTAACTAAATATGTCGACCACTACCATAACTGAATCATGATGTCTTTGAGTATGTGGTAAATCTAGCACAAAATTCATTGAGAGATCTTCCCAAATTGTTGCTGGAGTAGGAAGTGGTATATATACTCCAGCATTTGGGGAAGTTCCCTTAGCTGTTTGACAAGTGAAACAACGTTCGACAAAAAATTGAACATCTTTTCTTTATTGTGTTCAATAATACCTTTGAGAAACCAAATCTAATGTTTTATCCCTCACGAAATGGCCAGCTAACCCATTGGCATGTAATTCTTCGATAAGATCGTCTCTTAGTGATGTGTGAGGTATACATAAAAGGTCCCCTTTGAAATAACTGTCAAAAATATGAAAATCTGCAACATTCAAATTATTTGAACATTGAGACCAAATATCTTGAAAATCTGGGTCAGTAGCATATAGATTAGGAAGGTGTTGAAAAGCAGTTACTTCCCCCTTTAGGATTGTAAGAATTTTATTTTCGACTGAGGGCAGCTGCCACCCAGTTCTTCTTCCATATTGATGTTTAATAACAAAGTTGAATCTTTGAAGAGATGAAATCCTCAGTAAGAAATGAGATCCACCTAATGTGCATTCGTTGGGATTGAATGAATTGAAGAGAAAAAAAAAATGATCCGTTAGTAAACATACGCTTTATAAAGAAGGTAGTGCTCCAATTTGATTTTGATTTCCCTAACTTTTCACTGAAATATTCTATTGGATGTTTATTTTGTGATAGCACTACCCCAATAGCAATTCCTGAAGCATCTACAACCATCTCAGAAGGAATAGATAAATGAGGTAGATGTAGAAGTGGGCTTTTGAATAACAAAGTTTTAAGGTTTTGAAGCTAAGTTCTTGAGGCATTTCCCATTTAGAGGCTCCTTTTTTTAGACAATTAGTAAGTGGGGCTGCTACAAATTTATTGAAAAAAGGGAGAAGAACCCAATTTCCAATAGGTCACTGATCCGTGGAATGGGAAATCGGTATTTGACTGTTATTTTATTGATTGCCCTAATGTCCACGCCCTACTAATATAATCGACTACGTGTCACCCTTCAATTGTTCTCTTTTGTATTATGTATTGTATCATTCACATTCACTTAGCAATGGAAAGTGTTCTACTTGTCTTTCTCCTTCTTGGCTGTTGTTTGTTTTTGTTGAGGAAAACAAAAATTTAAGGTTTTGCTATTTGGCTTCCAACTGGTCTGCAAAGGCTGATTCCTCTCACCCCCATCAGCAACCAAGGCACATCATTCTTCTAATGAAAGGATTATGAATCGTATTCGTTTCCTTTGCATTTTTAGCACATTTTTCTTGTAATAATTGGACTTCTAAGTTTTTGTATGAACATCTGAGTTACTTCATTTCTAATTTTGCAGGTTTTACTGCTAAACCTTCTCTGGATGAGAGAGCTCACATGGAATAACCCAAAAACCGTATGAAATATGAGCTTCAGCTTTATTAAACGGAACTTGAATTTCTCATCTCCATTCCAATGGCGCTTTTCAAAGCCACGGTTGCCAATCCAAGCCTTTCCAAGTCCGTCAATTTCACTAATTCTTTTGCCGTTGCTTCACGTATCTTTAGCAAAAATCTCTCCTATGGTTTCTCAATCTTATAGATCAATGTGTACAGAAGTAATCAATGTTCTTCCTTCTCTGGATGAAACCTATATCAGTAATAACTTCATCTCCCTCTTTTGCCAACAAAAATTTTCCCTTGATGACCCTGAGCTGAAAAATTTAGCTCCAAGACTCAACACTCAAATTGTCGAAACTGTCTTGAAGGGCT
>JBBPDJ010000004.1:4863277-4900376 GCA_037974625.1 Cucumis cinereus
ATTCATGGTTTTGTGAAGGAATCCAGAGAGGATATGGCTCTTAAGTTGCTTGAGAAAATGCTGAAACTGGGTTTTACCCCTGATGTTTCAATCTATGATGTGCTAATAGGAGGACTTTGTAAGAAGAGGGCGTTTGAGAAAGCAATGGCTTTGTTTTTTAAGATGAAGTTGTTTGGAATTACGCCTGATGTTGGGATACTTGCAAAGCTGGTAGCATCTTCTTCTGAAGAAAGAGTTGTGATCATGTTACTTGGGGAAAGACCAAAAGATATAAATGATGAAGGTATGATCTTGCTTTACAATAGTGTGCTGAAATGTCTTGTTAATGTTGGAAAAGTAGCCAGTACTTGTTATTTGCTTCAGCTTATGATGGGAAATGAATCTCATAGTGATGATATTCACATTTTGGAGATCCATCAAATTTTTAAGAAGGTACTTCCTAATATTGCCTCGTTCAGTATCGTAATTGATGGTTTGCTAAAGACAACAAGTAAGTTGGATCAGGATGCAGCATTAAGCCTCTTTGAAGATATGGTTCAACTTGGTTGTGAACGAAACCAATTACTTTATAACAATTTGATAGATGCATTGTGCAAATCAGATAGATTGGAGGAAAGTTATAAGCTTTTGAGAGACATGGAGCAATCGAGACTTCAACCGACACATTTTACCTATAATTCAATATTTGGGTGCCTGTGTAGGAGAGAGGATACTGTAGGAGCCATTGAATTAATGAGGGAGATGCGGGGTCATGGGCACGAGCCATGGCTAAAACATTCTACACTCCTCGTGAAACAGCTGTGTAAGAATGGGCAAGTTATTGAAGCTTCTAATTTTCTTGCTGATATGGTTTGTGAAGGCTTCTTGCCTGATATAGTTGCCTACTCTGCTGCCATGGATGGGCTAGTCAATATTAACGAAGTGGATCGTGCTTTTGAGATGTTTCAAGACATTTGTACTCGTGGTTATCGTCCGGATGTGGTTTCTCATAACGTATTGATAAAAGGCTTTTGTAAAGCTGGAAAAGTTTATGAAGCCCACAATTTTCTAAACAAAATGACAGTGGCAGGGCTTGTTCCTTCAGTTGTTACCTACAATCTTCTTATTGATGGATGGTGCAAGAGTGGTGATATTGATAAGGCCATCCTTTGTCTTTCCAAAATGAATGAAGAGAACAGGGAACCAACCATCATCACTTACACGACTTTGATTGATGGATGTTGCAATTCTGGAAGGCCTGACGATGCCAAAATACTATGGAATGAAATGCAGCAAAAAGGTTGCTCCCCAAACAGGATCGCTTACATGGCAATTGTGAACGGTCTTTGCAAGTGTGGAAAGCCTGATGAAGCTCTAGTTTATTACCATGGTATGGAAGAAAAGGAAATGAAACCCGACAGTTATGTCTCTGTTGCACTGGTTGATGCTTTCATATCAAAGCACAACTTTGCCATGGCTCTTCACATATTAAAAGAGACAGTTGAGAAAGGAAACATTCCCGATCCAACTGACAAGAACTATGTAACCATAAGAGATGCAATCTTTAAATTATCTGAAGATAAACAAACTAGCTTGGGAGTCAAGTCTCTTATTGAGAAGGGAAGCATTCCTACTATTAGTGTTTCATGTCTGAGGAGCTGAAGTTGAAGTCTTTCTGTTAACTTATCAAGGGAGTTGGATAAAATTTTTGGATGCAAATTCGAAGGGACATGTTGAAACATTTGAAAGCCGGGCCAGTTCAATACTTCTATTCTTATTCCGAGGATCAATTTTCTAAATTTCAGGCTGCCTTCATTCGGTAGAAGACATCACAGGTTTAATCGTCCTTGAATGGGTGGATTCCTTTAGAACAAAGGTTCTTTTTCTCAATCTTCGATGCCAATGTCATGTTTTTCTTTTCTTTTTCTTTTAAAAGGAAACAAAGTTTTTCATTGATATAGTGAAATGAGAGGAAGATTACAATAAGACAAAAAAGAGACAATATAGTTATTTTGGCTAAAGAGTCTGCAAGTTTTCACAATCATGTATAAGTTCAATTTGTAAAATCAGAAAATGCAAATATGAACAGATACTGCTTTGTTTATCGGTGAATACTTGGTTACATCATGACTAACAATTGCTATTGCTTAAATTGGGAGAATACATTATAAATTGGTGTAAATCTGTTTTGGTTCTCAACTTTGATACTTGTTCCACTTTTATTTCTAATCATTCAAATGTCATATTATGGTCTCACAATTATGCATAAAAATTATTGGAAAAATTCAACATTTACCTTAAATTTGTTCATTCATTTTTCTGATGGAAAGTTAGGCACCTTATCTGAAAAAAAAAATATTTCCTTAAAATTGTAAATGGGCCAACTTTTATCCATTCATATACACATGTTTCATATTTCTACTCATCCTAATAGTGTTTTAGGTTTTCCCTCTAACGTTGATCATTTTGTTCAGTCCTGGTTAATGTAGCTGTTGTTATTCTAGCATAAGGTTTCCCACATTCCCTCACTTTCTGTTCTCTATTGACATATGTGCTGCAGCATCTTTTTGCAAGGTGTCTTTGATGTCTCTATTTCAAGGAAAGTAGTTGTAAGTATATGTTATAAGTTTCCAAGCCTGATAAGTTCCTGACATTATCTAAAACGACAAACTTTTTATGTAGTCAAACATAAATGAAATTGAAGATAAAATTACTCCTCAACTTGAGTATTTTGTTTGACTGTTGTTACATTATCTTAATACCTTAAGATGTTTATTATCCTCTGCTTAATTTAATGAACAAGTTTTACAATGATGTCCTCAAAAATGTATGAAATCTTGTTTTCTTTTTTAGTTTTGGTGTTCACTTTCAAATTATTATTATACTTGCCTTTTGTCTCAAACTAGGAATAGGATTTTTTTTTTTTTTGTATGTTCTTTTATGATAACTTTTCAAGTGTTAATAAGAAACTATACTTTGTCCTAAAGTGAATGAATTCAGACCCATCAGCCTGGTTACTTCTCTCTATAAGATCATTTTTAACGCGTTTGGCTAATGGATTAAAGAAAGTGCTTCTATTGTTCACAGTTTTGAAGCGGCTTTTGTGGAGGGGGGTCAAATCTTGGACGCTATTCTACTAAAGAATCAAAATCATTCAAAGCAGAGATTTCAGCGCCAGGAATATAAATATCTGGAAGTGAAGGTGACAGTGGCATTTCCACTGCTCTCCTGTACCATTCCTCATCAGCAGCACTATCCAAATCTAGCAATTTCATATAGTCCACATCTGCTATATTCCCAAAAGTTTCCAAGGTTTGAAGTTCACTTATGACAGAGTTATTAAGTTCCTCTGCACATGGCTGAAAACTGTCCGTAAGTTTGCTGACAGGTTGAGACGTTGTCTACCACTACTTTTGGGCGCACAAACTTCAGTGTCAACTCTATTCAACTTCATTTCATTATCACCAAGTACACATTGCACCTTTAATTTCTTCTGGCACAAAGCCTTTTTTCTCTTCTGAGTTTTCTTATCAGAAGAAGAATCTTGAAGCAAGTTTGAAATCACATGTCCACTCTTTTCTAAAGGACAGTTTAAAGCATGCAAAAGAGATGAGTTCTCTTCAATCTCAGAATGTACTTTCTTACTCTCATGATATAAGTAATTAATGGATTCAACAGCTTCAGTGGTCCGTTTTCTCTTTAGTTGCTTTTCATTAGCTCTTCCAACATGGTTTTTAATAGGACTTCTTACGCTATTTTCAGTCATCATAACCAGGTTTTTATTGTTTTTCATCTTACTAACTTCACTAGATAAGTTAGATATTCTTGGTTGCACATCCAAATTCTCTCCAACTAGTTTCGTTGCTGTCAAACAAAGGCCAGCCTTTTCCTGTGAGCCGACCAACTGACCATCAGAAAAAGATGCAGTACTTGAATTGACTGCACAACTTTGTAGCATTTTTCTGTTAGAGTCTCCACGAAAGGACTCCAACCTAGATTCAATACCTGATAAAGGTGTGATATGATTCCCTCCGGACATAGGAAGCAGTGTAGCACTGGGTTGTGGGGTGGTCTGCCTGAGAGTATCAGGCATCCAGGTTTGGAATGCCTCTATAGCTAATTTGTTAAGTTTTAACCACATTGATCACATTCATTATCTTCCAGCTATGATTTTCTTTCGTTTTGGCCTTATTTTCGGAATGTAGCTAAAATCAACAAAACATCTAAAGAATCCATGTAAAAACTTCGTTAATTTTGTAACAGGAAAAGAAAGCAGAAGGCAAGAATCCATCTCAAAAGAACCTTTTATTATTTGTTAATTCCATTACAAGAAAAGAAAGCAAAATACAAGTGGCTAGAGCTTGTCAAAGAACACAGATTGGGTGGAGACTCGGATGATCATCCATATGGTCATATCCATCGTCACCCTCGACGAAAGAAACAACAAAGAAATAAGAAACAATATGAACGAAACATAGGGGAAAAATAATTGTGATGTTTTTTAAATATTTTTTAGTTTTGTATAATAATATTAATTTAATCTTTTTACCATGAATTAGAGTTTTATTGGGAGGTTATGCAAGCTTTGCTAAAATGGTTTAAGCAGTTTTTGATATTTGAATTTGAAGTTTCAGGTTTTTTATAAATGAAAATTCTTTTGTAGATGACAGTGTCTCATTGTCATCTTTTGTAATTCTTGATTTAGAGTTACATACCAAGAACATTTATTTAAGTTTAATCATCTTGCTTGTGGAGTATTGGAACTTGGAGTGAGGAACTAGTTCTTCTTATCTCTTGATCTTCGATCAAAGGGTAATCTAAATCTAATTTATTTCTTGTGTTGCCAAATTAATTGTAGATTTTAGAATTTGTTATTTGGGGTTCACCAATTAGTTCTTAATTTTCAAATCCTAGGTTTATATCGGTCATCCGTACAAAAACCTCCTAAATAAGAAAGTGTATCAATATAAAATTTTCGTTTCTTTTTTGGAATTTCGGAGGAATGAAAAATCAAGTTGAAATTTTGGCAAAATCTGAAATCAATAAAAAAAATTTAGCAAATCGGTTGAATATCATTTGCATGGTCTTTTTGATATTTTGAATTTGATTCTAACTATTTTACTAAATCTCTAATATTTTATTTTTAAAAATCTATTTTCTTCCTTTTTAAAAGTTGAGATTTACTTAGTAAATCTAGTTTCTTTCAAATATCATATATCTTTTACAAATTTATATTAAACAATTAAATATTATACAAATTAAACAATTAAATATTATACAAAAAAAATATTTTTAAATATCATAAAATATATTTTCTAGGTGTAGGTGAAAGTAAATTTTTTTTTCAACTTCTTCCTCACGCCTGTTGCAACAATCATATATTTTCCACACTTGACGCCACAGTCGCAGCAACTTGTGTGTTCCAAATCTTCGTCGTTCGCCTCCCCATCTCTGTCGACGACTGTCTGCTCCAACCAAGTCTCTTCTGCGCCACCACACCGAGCCTAACCGACGAACACGCGAGTCGCTCCTAGTTGTTCGCGTCGTCACCACTTCCAGCTTCCGCGCAAGTTTCGGCCAGTCATTCGTCGCCTTTGTCCACCTCATAAGATGAGTTTGTAGAAAGTCAGAGTAGCTGTCCACTTGCCTGCTTTAATGTCATAGATACTCTCAACACATTGCGAAACCCTTCGAGTATTTGACTGTTAACAGTGCTATCGGCATTGGGTTGCTAATGCAAAACCCTAAGCATAAGAAAACGGTGAAACTAAATTAAGAATCAAAGGGAAGGGATGAGAAGTTTGATTAGGATCTCTGGAGTTTTACCATTTTAGCAGCATACTTTCGGGCATAGAAAGTCGCAGCGAGATCACGACGGAGGTAAGTCGGGATGAGGAGCAATTTAGAAACAAATACAAGGTATGTAAAATAGTATTTGTTTAGCCGATATGCACATATGTTTTCTTGTATTTGTTGCAGATACACGATGTTTATTGCAAATACAAAGTATTTGTTTAGTCTAATATGCACGTTAAAGTTTTTTAAAATATTTAGATTTTTAAATATTAATAGAATCTTGATTTTTCAGGTTTTGTGTTTTAGAATTTTTAATTTAATCATGTAAAAATATTAGTATGACTGATGTCTACCTCTTAATTTGTCGAACATTGTTTTCTTTCAAATACACCATATTTTAATAATACTATCTTTAGTTATTTCTAACTAATATTTTACGCTATTTGTGGGTATAAGTCTATCTCTATGTGTATTTATGGTGTGTTGATCGTGTTGAAAATTGGTTGTCCAATTTCTATGAAATGATTCACGATTTTTAGGACAATGTGGTTCATGGGTTTTTTTTAACCTAATTTAAGTTTTATTTTGAAAATATTATATTTTTCCAAAGTTACTAGATTTTGATAATAATAATTGTTTTGTTAAATTTTGACAAAATAAACGTTAAATTTTGTTATTTATATAGTCGACCATTCTTTTTTTTCAAATACATGTAATATCACTTTTTAAAAATTAATATACAATATTTTCAGTTTTTTTAATCATATTCTTAAATTTTGTAATTTAAAAAAATGGTTGTATTGAGAAAGTAACAAATAATAGATTTTTGTATACTCGTGTGTACAATTTTGGAAGAGATGAAGAGGTGGATCAAGGTTTGTGTTGTTTTAGAGGAGCTTGGGTTGGTTAAGACTATTCGTAAACCTCTCGGGACCTAATTAAGCAAATGAATTTTAAATTAATTTAGCCACTCATCATGATGATGTCTTCAAAACAAAAATAAGAAATACAAGATAGAAACTCAAAAACTTAGAGAGGGGAAGGGAAAACTTGGGATTTAGAGAAGACGAAATGGAATGGGATGATTGGAAATGAGAAAGGAAGCTCTCTATTTAAGGATTTAGGGTTTAGGGTAGGGAGGTCGCATTGCAACGATGTCAAATCTCACCAACCACACCAACACCCCAACTTTAGAAACATACATTGTTCTCGATAGACTAAAATGGTCCGACTTGGTGGAGTTAAATAATTTAACCTTTTCAAAAAATTTCAATTAACACATCACAATTAAAAGTCTACTGATTTGATACTAATTAAAACTTTTTAGCTTTATTTTCTTTTTAATTACCCTCGTCGAATACAAATTTTATTTTCACATCCAATCTGGTTCTAAATGAAATAAGATGTTTAAAATCATTTCTCAAATTTCAAATGATATACATTCATCTAGAACTTTCTTGGGGTAATAATGTTTCTATTTGTACCATCAGACAAGACTTGGCTAAAAGAAGTAAGCAATTAACGAAAAAGTAAACACAGTACACTGTTTTATTACTGCCAAATTTGGAAGACCTACAACAAACCCAGAAACCCTAACAAGATAAAAACTAAACTTCATCCACAACTTAAAAATCAGCAATCATGTCTTTACCTGGCCCCTAGGTCTTTTGACAATCCATGTCCATCATGGAGTCAGAAGTATCTTTCCTATATGCTTGCTACTCTCCATTAACCGGTGAGCTTCTGCTGCTTGTGATAATGGAAGATACTTGAAGATCACAGGTTTTACCTTGCCTGCTGCAATGGCTGGCCAAACTATCTTCTCAACTTCGCTCACAATGGCTGCTTTGTTTTCAAGAGATCGGTTCCGCAAGCCAGCCGCTACATACATGATACATGATATTTCATCATTCAAAGGTTATGTACCAAAACAAAGATGGAGGATATGAGAAAAAGACCAATGCTTCGAAAATGGAGAAATTATTTTCCTGTAATGACCACATGTGAAACATTCAAAGAAAAAAAAAATTATATTATGATCTCGTGTGCAGTATCAAAATTGGAGGAAATGTGGAAACTTACAAAAATTCAAGAACGGGATTTTTTTTTTTTTTTTGTAATGCATCAATATCATATTCATTCATTTTAACATGATCTCAAAGGTTAAGCATTGAAGAAAAAAAAAAGATGATTGGTATGCTCAGAGAAGTTGATGTCTCTGTGTAGGGGAAATTGGAAAGAATGTGCATAGAAGATCGATGAAACTTGAAATACTCAGAATAAATCTGATAGGAATGTTATTAAAATAGAAATGGAGACACTAGTAGGAACTACGAGTAAGTTGGTAAGTAGTCAGGAAGTTATTAGCGAAGTTCTGTAATGAATACAGTGAGTAAGTTTCGAGGAGACAGACAATACTTTAGTAAGTGATTTAAAACTTGAGAGATATCAAAAAATTAGGGTCTACCAAAATCTTGATTCCACACAACCATTACTAAAGGGGCATTGAGAGGGATATGTCTTTCTAATATCCTAAATTGTGCTTGACTACATATGAAATAGAATTTCTAAAAGTTTGAAGAAAAAAAGTCTTCTAGAGAAAAAATTATCAACGTTTTTCCAAAAACTAATGGAAGGATTGATCTTTCAATCAATAGCACTTAACCCACTCTTTTTTCAACTAGTAAAGGTATACTGCATTCAAAGCTTACGATGCATGCTGCATCGTATGGAAAACACTTTGCAGCATCAGCATGGATGCTTATTTAAATAAGAAAAATACTTAGGTACAGTAGCCCTGTACCTATCTTGTGTGCAGCTTGACCTGCACTCCATGAAATATTGTCACGTGGCAAAATATATATATGTGTGTGTATGTATGTATATATGTGTGTGTGCAAAATTATTTTCTTAAAACCTTGTTTGGTATGTGGTAAAGGGAGGGAGAGCATGTGGTTAGGTGCAGCCTAGGTTGCACCTAATCGTTACTCTTTAAATAGTATCTTCATCATCTTACAAGCATAGATATGGTACCACAAGGATAATGAATTATGGAATGCTACGATGTTTTCCTATACATATATTTGACATGTGGATACTTCAACTAATTTGAAATTCTAAAACCAACTTCTGATTAAAGTAGAAAGAAGAAAAGCTTCTTTGAATAGACTGCAATTTATATCAACAAACCTCATTTAAAATGATCTTACCCTGCACAGTGAGGCGTTTCGCAAACAAACTGCGAATATCTAGCTGTGTTACTGCTCCCCCCATGGTTCCAATAATGAAAAGCCTACCATCTAAGTTTAAACTTTCAAGGTTGCGCTGAAAGTAAGACGCTCCAACACTATCAAGAATAACATCCACACCTGTCAAGGTATAGAATATCACATAAATTTTCAGTGCTACAATCTTAGAAAAGAACAAGCATGTTCAGGAAATGGAACCTTGAAGCCTTGAACAATTATAGTAGAAATGCTAAAGAAGCACCTTTTCCATCTGTTTCTTCTTTCACTCGTGCAACAAAATCTTCAGTTTTATAATTGATGCACACATCTGCTCCAAGGTCTTTGCAGACAGCTAATTTCTCTTCACTACCTGACGAAGAATCAAAAAACATCAGAACAAACTCAGGCACCTATAAAAGACCAAAGTAATCACTAGACCTGCAGTAACGAATACTCTTGCTCCTTGGTATTTAGCTATCTGAATGGCAAAAGTACCAATTCCACTTGAGCCTCCATGAACCTGAAATTTGAATACCTTTTCATTTATGATGGCATTACATAAATGAATTGAATTGTGATTATAACTGACTCCATGTTTATCAGCACTAAAGAAAGTAACATTTCTTCTCTCTCTTCATTTCATTTTCCTTTTCAGTCTTTTTCTAGCTCACCCAAGTAAAGTAAAACCAACACGAAGTTTTTCGAAATCGTACCAACAATGTCTCTCCTCTCAACAATCGACTTGTCATAAACACAGTCGACCAAACGGTGCAAGCCACCTCCGGAAGACTAGCAGCATCCTTCAAGGAAACACCAGGCGGAATGGGAAGTAATTGCCCAGCTGGGACAGCCACTTTCTCAGCATATCCGCCTCCAGAAAGAAGAGCACATACCTGTGCTTGCAGCAATATATTAAATGATCAGATGCTAATGATTTCAATTCCATAAAGCATATAGTATATCAGGAATTGTTCCCTATCCATGAAAGATCACTGAAGAACGTTAAGAATGCACAAAAAAGGAAGAGTAAAATCGTCTCTGATGATAAAGGGCTGTTATCACAACATTGAGCATTTACAGAAGGAAACAGGCTTTACAAAATTACACAAAGCTTAATCAAAAACAATTCCCAAGCAATACCTCTCAACCAATTAAAACATAAACGCCCACCTTTAAACTTTTTCCTTTAATAACAATTTAACAATAAATCAGAACAAGATGTCTGGTGTTAAAAGTATTGATAAAAAATCCCATCAACTGCAACCATCAACTAATTAAAGGGTGATTTTCATATGATAAACTGTTCAATGGTCAAATTGGATCATCTCTTCCTTTCTCGATCAATACTAATAACCATTTCGATGTTTTTAAGAAAAGAAAAGAAAAATGAATTTCCATAAATTCCATAAATGACCTGATCGCCAATTTTCCAGCGGGAAACATTTTTGCCAACAGCTTGGATGATCCCAGAGCATTCGAGGCCAAGGTAGGGACTGGAGCCCTTGGGCGGGGGGTAGAAGCCTTTTCTCTGTAACGTGTCAGCCCGGTTCAGGGCAGTAGCTTCAACCTTGATCAGAACTTCATCCTCCTTGATTATTGGGTCATCAACCTCCTGCAATTGAAGAACTTCTGCCTCGCCAGGCTCGCTAATTACAACAGCCTTCATTGTTTGTCTGCTCTGTTCATAAACTGTCAAAAAGCAATTCAAAAGAAAATATTATTATTTCTTATTTTATTTATTAAATTACATTTTTGACCCTCGGTTATGGTTCTGTAACTTGTGTCCAATAAGTATTCTTTTTATTTGAAACTCTTAAATTTGTTTAATATAGGTCTTAAAATTTAGAGGTGAATACAATTTTGAACTCTAAATGTTTTGTTGGTCAAGAATTTATCCACGCGGAATAGGTAATTCAAAATTATTAACATCATACCTCCTCAAAAAAAAAAAAAAATGTTAACATCATAACCTTTGACCAAGTCAAAAGGGTCGAATTCCTAGTTCCTACCTTACTCTCACATGCTAAAATAATATATATAGTCTTTAGAGCCAAACTTCGATATACAAGAATAAAATAAATCCTACCCAATATGGAACTAAATTGAAAAAAGAAAGAGGAAAGACTAAGTTTGACCATGAACTTTTTAGTTGTATCAATTTGGATCTTGAATTTTAAGTTCCATCAAATTGTAGTATTGAACCATAAACTTAAATAAATGTAATTATTGAAAAGAAGAAGACAAGGTATACGTGGATAACCCTAGTACAGGGAGAAAAAACCACGATAGAAGTCGCTCTTATTATTCTAATGATCAAAAGAGTAAGCGGGAAGAATATATATAGGCTATAATCAGCCCTAACAAGAAAGGAAATAAAACTAGGGTACAATAAATTATAAAAACACCCTTAAGGCTATAAACACTCCACTAGCCCCTAATTTCCAACACTCCCCCTCAAGTTGGAGTGTAGATGTCAAATTAGGCCCAACTTACTAACACAATAGTCAAAGCTCTGCCTAAGTAACCCTTTGGTGAGGACATCAACAATTTGTTGACTAGAAGGAATGTATGGGATACAGATACTGTCATTGTCAAGTTTCTCCTTTATAAAATGTTTGTCTATCTCCATATGTTTCATTATGTCATGTTGAACTTGGTTATTGCAATGCTTATAGCAGTTGTATTGTCACAAAAGAGCTTCATAGGTAACTCACAGTCTTGGTAAAGATCAGACAAAACATTTTGCAACCAGAACTATTCACAGATTCCCAAACTCATAGCTATGTATTCGGCTTCAGCACTACTCCTAGCGATAACACCCAGCTTCTTACTCCTCCAAGTAACAAGATTACCCCACACAAAAGTACAGTATCCCGAAGTGGACTTTCTGTCAGTAAATGATCCTGCCCAATCAGAGTTGGTATAAGCCTCAATACATTTTCTGTCAGTTTTCTGGAACGTCAAACCTTTACCTGGAGTAGTTTTCAAGTATCTCGGGATGCGATTCATATCTTCCATATGTTCTTCGTAGGGTGCTTGCATAAACTGACTAAAAGTGCTAACTGCATAGGAGATATCTGGTCTTATATGGGATAGATAAATCAACTTTCCTACTAAACGTTGATACTTCTCTTTGACAACGGGAACTACGCCAACAGGATTTCCCAGTTTCACATCGAATTCCATAGGGGTATCAGCAGGTCTACATCCAGTCATACCTGTTTCCTTTAACAAGTCAAGAGTATACTTCCTTTGTGAAACAGAGATCCCTTCCCTCGATTGTGTCACCTCCATCCCAAGGAAGAACTTCAGATTCCCTAGGTCTTTGATTTCAAACTCATCACCCATCTTCTTTTTCAACATGGTAATCTAGACAGTATCATCTCCTGACAAGACAATATCATCGACATACACAATCAACACAACAAATTTTCTAGATTCAAACCTTTTTGTAAACAGTGTGTGATCAGAATGTCCCTAAGAGAAGC
Source organism: Cucumis cinereus (assembly GCA_037974625.1). Lineage (NCBI taxonomy): Eukaryota > Viridiplantae > Streptophyta > Magnoliopsida > Cucurbitales > Cucurbitaceae > Cucumis > Cucumis cinereus. The sequence goes on from JBBPDJ010000004.1 coordinate 4,875,768, forward strand.
CTTGAGATTTAACAAAGGTGGTAAATCTGTCGAACCATGCCCTGGAGATTGTTTCAAACCATAAAGAGATTTTTGAAGCTTACAAACTTGGTAGTCAATCTGAACTTCAAAGCCTAGAGGACTCATGTACACAAGTTATTCTTATTAAGTTCAATAGCACCTTGAGCTTGTGTTGGTTCAGATTCATAGACTGAAGTTGACGAAGCAGTAGGGGGCACCATTTCCTTTCTAAGATTCTTCCTGTAGTAAGTTATCTAGGGGATGTTGGTGGGTAGAACGGTGTCATGGAGGATGGGTTCAGGAGGCTCAGCAATGGCTACAAGAATGAAGGGAATGGGCCAATTAGGCTCTTCCCTACCACTCTTCCCCTAAAGATCGCTAACAGGAAATAAAGGTTTACCCTTAAGGATGGTGACATCCATGGACACGAAACACTTTCGAGAAAGAGGATGGTAACACTTGTAGCCCCGCTGATGCAAAGGATACCCCACGAAAACACATGATTGAGCACGAGGAGCAAACTTGGTGTGGTTAGGCCTATGACTGTAAACAAAGGCAGTGCACCCGAACGCACGGAGAGGAACATCAAGAATAAGTCGTGTGGTAGGGTAGAACTCTTTGAGACATTCAAGAGGTGTTTGAAGGTGGAGGACTCGAGATGGCATTCTATTGATTAGATGTGCCGCATTGAGAACTGCATCCCTCCATGGCCCCATAAGTAGGAAGGAAGAGAAGTAGACAACATGTGAAAGCGAGCAACCTCTAGGAAGTTGCGGTTTTTTCATTCAGCCACACAGTTCTGTTGTGGGGTATAAGTACAAAAACTCTGGTGGACAATCCCTTTAGAGGACAGAAAGTTTTGAAGAGTATTACTCAGGAATTCACGACCATTATAGCAATTTTGGCATTGAACTGTGTCTCTATGGCTGTGTAAAATTGTTGAAATATAGATGAGACCTCAGATTTATCAGTGAGGAGAAAGACCTAGGTGAGACAGGTACGATCATCAATAAAGGTTACAAACCAATGTTTTCCGAAACGGTAGTGATTTGTGAAGACCCCAAAACAGCACTATGAATGAGGGTAAATGGTTGGGTAGGTTCGTAGGGTTGAGACGAAAACGAGACCCTGTGCTGTTAGTCAAGTAACAATCTAAGTACCCTCCGGTCCATTTAGAAGTATTTCTCAAATCTTGATAACTAAACGGTTTATTTTAGAACTTATCAAATAAGCATCAACTCTAAAACCAAAACTGCATTCTACCCGTATACATTATACTCCCGAAATAATTGGAAAAGTCTTATACAAATAATAATAATAAATAAATAATCGGAAAATTTATTTTCTAAAATAAATAATCGGAAAATCATTTGAGTTAATTAACTGTGATTGGTACCTCTGATTGGGTGAGAGGCAAGCGTGGAGGTGGTTTAATTTTGGAGACAAGCTTCAGCTTCAAAGTCGTTCAATCTAAAGACAACAGAAATTCAGAAATGTTGAATTTCAGTGATGAACACTCCAAACCCACAAATTATAACCACAGTCCGTTCAATCTAGAGACGTGAAGAAGGAAAAAGAAAACATGAAATCAAAAGGAAACAAACAAACAAACTAACAAGAAGAACCATGTAAATAGAAGGAAAGAAAAAGGGAAAGGGAAGATATTAACTTAACCCTGATCAGATGAGAGAAAGAGAGAGCGATTTGTTGAATGGTGAGAGACGGAGGAGAAGTTGAAGAAGAAAGGGAAAATTATGGGACAACTGGGGTTATGAAAGGTCAAAATTACCCGTCAGAAGCATAACCTGCTCAATTTGACCATCATAGATTGTTTGAGGGTTTTCATTTTAGGGGTTATTGAATGAAATTTTGTAATGGTATGTTCAATAAATTATATAATGGTATTTATTGAAATTGGGAGATATATTTTGAATATATTGATTTCACATATTAGAGATGAGAATGATAGATGGAAAACCAAGTCAACCGAATTAAAGGTGGTTGATCTGAGATAAGGAGGGGTTCGGTGTCAGTTTGGAATAAATCCAAAACGACAATATTGTTAAAACAAAATAATCAAAGGCTTAAACCGATCCTAACTAACTGATTAATCGACCAACAACAAGTTTGTACTTCTTTCGAGTTAAGATGGGTTTGAACATTTATTAAACCGACCATAGTCAATTCGAAGGTTATTTAGTCGAAAAATCGACTCTGGCCGACCAATGCAAACTCCTACATGCGATGCCCCTGGATTTTGAAAGTTTATTAGCTGCATTCTCGAATCCCATTTAGCAAAGTGCTTGTATCCTAGATATGTTGTTATATATATTATTATCCTCTATTTTCTCATCTTCATTCATTTATATGCATGCTTTTAGGCGATTGAATAGGATAATATACATATTAACAAGTTTTTTCTCTTAATACAATTATAGGTTTTGATTTAGGTGCAAGATATTTTGGACATGGTTTAAATTTTGTTTAATTTTCTTCTTCTTAATTTTTGTCATAATCAAAAGACCTTTCATTAATTTAAGGATGACATGTTCGTATTTTAGCTTGTTATGGCAAAGTATGGGGTTAGAGAATAATAAAATACGACAAATACTCTAATGTATTGAGACTTATAATCAATGTATATAATATTTGAAGAATTCAATGATAATGTGTATACCTTATCCTAAGTGGTTTATTTATTATCTTGTCTCTACATTTTAATTGTCATTTTTATGACAAGCATTAGGCGTGTTTTATACATCTTCGTCAACAAAACAACATTGGGTGTATTTCATATACATCTTCAATAATAATGAATATAGTTTAAATGTTCAACAATTTTTTTTCCATTACTCTTGTATAATTGATATTTATGTAATTTGAGAGCTTCAAAACTAGCGGAATTGTTTTTTTTTAGGGTGACCAACTATTTTCACTACCTAAAGTCTTTAATTCGTGCAAAAATTAAAAAAAAAAAAATTGAGCAACTTTAAGGACGTGCAAAATAACCTGTAGCATCTCACACCTTAAATGACCTAAACTTAAGCAACTTCAACAATGTGCAAAATAAATCATCTAAATCATGTATACAATTGATTTCGGGTTAGACATTTTATGTATAAAGATTTTGAGATGTTTTTTTGATAGTTGCGAGATAAAAAAACAATAATAGAATCCTGTTAAATCATGTGTAAAACCACCCTAAATCACCTAACACAAGTTTAAAATTGATTTGTGATTAGACATTTAAAGTTTTGAAGTTGTGAAATGAGTTGCAAGATGTTTGAAATATATTTGCAAGATAATTTTTTTTTTTTGGGGGGGGGGGGGGCGGGGAAAGAAGGATAATATTTTTTTTCCACTTAAGGGTAATTATAGTCAATTTATTTTAGTTTTTAAATTTCGATGTCCACTATCCTTACCATGCAGGGTTTCGCCCCGAATGGAGCGGGAAATGAGGGAGGAAGTGGGGAAAATATTTCCCGAAAGTTAAATCGAAAGGTGGACGTTCTACGTCCTTGCTCTGTTAGGTGTTTTTCTTATATTTATTACAATAAGTTAATGATGTTATTTATTTTTATTAATTTTTTTTAAATGTATTGTTTAATGAACAAAATAATGAATATGTTTGGATTAGTATAAGAAAAAATGACATATTTGAAGTATAACAAATTAAGATTATGTATAAGAATAATTCGATAGTGTTGAATGAAATTTTTTTGCCAAATAAATTTCATTGTGTCATCGCAACGAAATCACAACGAAAGCCCAAGCTTATTGTGGAAATGATAAATGAGTTTTCTACACTAATAACCTAATTTAGTATAACTTATTACACTAATAGTCTAAACTTGCTATTGCCTGATCTGCTGAGATTTTTCATACATGTAGGCTCAATTGTGTTACAGGTCTCTGCCATAATTATGAAGGTTTTAAAAAAGAAAATAGACAAAAACACACTTTTGGAAAAATATATAATCACTTGCTTAAATTTTATTTTTTCCTTAGCCGTTTATTTTCAAACACACGACCAAGGAAGACATTCAGTAACGTGAAGAATTTGGAAAAGCATGTATGTAGTAGAAGGATGAAGTTGAAGAACAGAGAGAGAAACCTGGAACAACGTAGGACGGAGAGAAGAGAGACAATAAGAAAAACGACATACTTGTGACGGTGGACAGAGAAACAAAGCTGAAATTGGAAACTCTGTGATCTAAAGTGTTTTAGTTTGATTCTCTTCTGCTAGCACGTTAATTAAACTTTCAACTAGCACTAATTCATCCGTAAAAGGGGATGATAAATCAAAGGGAAAAAAGAGAGACTAGAAGAGGAAAAAACGTATTGTTTCTTTTCAAGTCACTTGGCACATCAATATTTTATCAATTAAATTTAATTATATTATAAATAGAAAGACATTTTAGACCTATTCTTAACAATTCAAAGGTTAAAATGGTCATTTGAAAATTTAAGGAACAAATGGACTTATTTCTAAAAAACTAAGACATAAAAAGGGAATAATTAGATAAGTAGGGTAGTTTTGAAAATAAATTAGAAAAATCATGCACTTTTGAAAGATTTTAGGTAAAGAGGGTTCTTTTATTGTTTTTATTGGAGTGCGACAAACGCGCTCTTTGACCTTTTTTTCATTTTTAGTTTTTAATTGTAACTAGTAAAAAGACGAAGACTAACACCTTAACTCCGACAAGGGGAAAAAAAATTAAGATTGCGTCTCCCATAAAAACAAGAAAAGAACTTATTTTATCTAAAATCTTTTTAAAACGTCTGTTTTTTCTAATTCATTTTCAAGACTATCCAACTAAAGAAAAATATTGGATTTTTTTTTGGGTTAGAAAATGTTACATAATGTTAACTTATAAACTAATTAATCAAAATTGAAAATTTAAATAAAACTATTAATTTGAATTTTTTTAAAAGAATACACGTGCAAAAACTATATTGGTATAATCTTTTCTTGACATTTTTTTTTTTTTGTAGAGTACTATATATCAAATTTTCAAGAGAGAAAAAAAGGAAAAAGAAATGGAAAATAAAATTAAATGGGCCGGCCCAATTAATTTGAGCTAGTTGGTAATGCCCACCGGTTACAATGTATAAATTCTCCTTTTCTTAACCCTAATCTGTTTCGTTTTCTTTCTTCTCGGTATGCCGTCTCCTTTTCCCCTTTGTTTCTCTTCATAATCTCTAATCGCATTGCCATTTTCCCATTGTCATTTGCTTTTCTTTGAAGTTTCTCACAGTTGCTCAACTCTGTTTGTGCGCAGGACTGAAGTGTATACTGTCTTTGCGAAGGCGAAGATTCGAAAATGAGGTATTTTTGTCAGCATTCTCTTTTTGTTTTTCATAATTGTTTTGGTTTCAGATTCATGTTAGCATTTGGGTTTTACTAGTTACGATTCTTGCACTCAACTTCGATTCTACTGTTTTTTTTTTTTTTTTTTGAGTTTTGTGGTTGCTAGAATAATGGGTTATGTATGATTTAATCTAATGTTTGAGTAATGTGAACTTTTGGAAACTGGAAGGATGGATTTTGGAAGCAGGCCTCTTTTCTTTGATTCTACTGTTTTGAGTTTTATGGTTGTAGTATAGTGGGTTGGTTCTGAATTATCTAATCTACTATTCCAGTAATGTGAACTTTTAAGACAGTGGATTGATGATCTTTAGAAAGTAGGCTTCTTTTCTTCAAGTCTACTGTTTTCCGTCTTATGGTTGCTAGGATAATGGGTTCTGCATAATTTAATCTAATGTTCGAGTAATGTGAAATTTTGAGAAAGTGGATTGACAATCTTTTGGAAGTAGGCTTCTTTTATTCGATTCCACTGTTTCGAATTTTATGGGTGCTCGAACAATGGGTTCTAAATGATTTAATCTAATGTTGGAGTAATGTGAACTTTTGATAGAGTGAATCGATAAGCTTTAGGAAGTAGGCTTGTATTCCTGTGATTCTCCATGAAGTTTCAGCGTGTGATCACTTCAGTTATACCCAGTGTTTTAATAAATAAGCTGTCAAGGCTTAGGTTTGGCGAAAGGCGTTGTGCCTTTTGGGTCGAAGACCTGTGTCTTGTAGCTTTTTCTTTATTTTTTTAAGGAATGGTAATTATTAGAAGTCTTTTTTTTTTCTCATATTTCCACTTCAACTATGCTTCCTCTCCTTAATAAAGTACTTTTATCTAAACTGCACCTCATGAGAACTTCTTTTGCGCTTTGTGCTTAAGCCCTAGAAGATTATTATGCTTTATTGCGCCTTGAGCTTTCGACAACACTGGTCATACCTTGTGTGTGTAGTCTTATTATCTTTTGTTTTCTCTATACAGTAAGCTTCAGAGTGATGCATTGAGAGAAGCCATCTCATCTATCTTCACTGATAGCAATGAGAAAAAGAGAAAGTTTACTGAGACCATTGAGCTTCAGATCGGGCTGAAGAACTACGACCCTCAAAAGGACAAGCGTTTCAGTGGTTCTGTGAAGTTGCCACACATTCCCCGTCCCAAGATGAAGATTTGCATGCTTGGGGATGCCTCACACGTTGAAGAGGTAATTTTACATAGCTCTAGGTACACGATTATGTTACTGCTGACCCTTAGATATTTTTGCTTCCTTTATCTTAACATTGCTTATTGTAAGCTATAGGAATTTATTTTATTATGCTCAATATTTTTAAACTACATTTGTTTTCATATAGCCAAATCTATTGTTGAATTCTAAATATAATCTAAGAAGCACAGACACTTTAGTTTCGCTTGTGTGTCCGTGTCTAATATGTCTCATGACACTTGGACACTTTGACACTTGGTGGAGACCTATCAGACACGTGTTAGTGCAACAAATGCATTAGACATGCGTAGAACACTTGTTGAGTAGACTATAAATAATAACTTTTGAGTGTGGAACACATCAAGTTAAGTCTTTTAAGCATATAAATGCATCAATTCATTTACTATGAATATTATTTTACTAAAAAAATGTTATATATTTTTTAAAAATGAATATTTAATAAATGTGTCGTGTCATGTTCTAGATTTTAAAAATATGGCGTGTTGCCGTTTCCGTGTCATGTCATATCTGTGTCATGCTTCTTCGAATATCATATATCTGTTTTTAAATTCCTACTTTTTAACGATTTTTTTGTGGTGTGTATGAGCTAAATATTAATGTTTCTAATGATTGTTTCGAGATGGAAGATGGGAACTCAGACGATGTGTCTTAATGGGGTTTCATGAAAATATATTTCAGGCTGAGAAGATTGGTCTAGAATATATGGATGTGGAAGGCTTGAAGAAGCTAAATAAGAACAAGAAATTGGTGAAGAAACTTGCCAAAAAATATCATGCCTTTTTGGCATCAGAATCTATAATCAAGCAGATTCCGCGTCTTCTAGGCCCCGGTCTCAACAAAGCAGGTTAGAATATTTAATGGAGATGTAGTTCTGTTTTTCTTCATCAAATATGATCAACTGATAACTACCTGGCAAATTGATCCTTGTTAAGTTCAACTTTCAATCCTATCATTGGTGTTTTCATTTCAGGAAAGTTCCCAACATTGGTGACACACCAAGAAACGCTTGAATCTAAAGTTAATGAGACCAAGGCGATGGTCAAGTTTCAACTGAAGAAGGTCCTTTGTATGGGAGTCGCCGTCGGAAACGTTTCCATGGATGAGAAGCAAGTCTTCCAAAATGTTCAAATGAGCGTCAATTTCTTGGTTTCTTTGTTGAAAAAGAACTGGCAGAATGTAAGTTTGTTTGTCTATGCGTATCTCTTAACTCAACTCCATCTGTTTCATCATTTTGCTCATGGAGATGTGAATATTGTTTCTTGCAGGTTAGGTGCCTGTACCTGAAGAGCACAATGGGGAAGTCATATCGGGTTTTCTAAGCTCTGTTAGCAATCTAGTCAGTCTTGTGTTTTCGATCTTTTTATTATCGTCGTTATTTCTTGAAGAGCAGTTTTGTGAAATGAGCGTTTTTGAATGATTCTTGAACTAAGAAACAGGAATGTTTTCTTCTCTTTTAAAGTGACAATTGATAATGAAGTTTTTATTTCCACCCAACCAAACCTATTATGAACTTTTGTTTGCATTCACTTTAATCGTATTGTAGTTTTCTACTTCATGATCTATATAAACCCTAAACTCTATATACGTGCAGTTTGGTTGAAGATAGGAAATCGAAACTGAAAGAAGAGTTTGATATATTTATAAATATAAGATAATTTGTATTATGAATATGTTCTATGCTATAATGGCATGTAATCAGATATTTTGATAATATGATGGGGGTTGAAAAACGATCAAAATAGATTGAATCAAATGCAGTCCGTTGAATATAATGAGGTACTTGGTGTGAGAAAAATTTAAACTGATTGATGATCAATTTGCACTCTTTTACGAGGTCATTGGAAAGTGACTCTGGATGGTCTTTATGTACTAAAAAAAAGATTTGTAGATGGATCACAATTGACCCTTACAAATATGGCCATTTGAGGCTACAACATTAATACTATGAATACCATGCCAACTTTCTTTATTCATATTAGAAATCTATCTTTATCAAAATTTTGAAATGATCAAAATAAACTTGCAGATGGCAGAAAACCTCATCTCACACTTGCTCTGAATATTACTCACCTCTCTCGCTCTTTCTCACTCTTTGATTTCTTAGCACTTTAGTTTTGCTAAAGTTGGTCATAGCTGCTTTCCTCCCCCACAGTTGGGGTTGGTGTATGATATTGTTGAAGTTTGGGTTGTGGAAAAGAGAAAAAAAAAAGTGTCTTGTTGAAGTTGGCTCGTAGTAGAAATTGTGGTTGTGTTGAAGGAGAAGAAGAAGAAAAAATGAAAGAAATGACAATTTTGAAACTTCATTGGAAGTTGATGTTAGCAAAAAGTAAAAAGATAAAAAAATAAAAATAAAAGGAAAATTTGACAATCGATATGTAATTGAGTAAAAAAACTTATCCACAGTTTTAAGTGCTTCAACAATTGAATATATTTATTATGTCGTTATTCATGTTAAACTGACGTTCAACTTCGTTTGAGTTATCACTTGTTATTTGCATCCATTGACAACTCAACTCCCTAAACATATTTACAACCACACGCTTTGGTTAAGGTTTCCCTCTTCCGTGTTCTGTTGTTGATTTGTAAAGCTGTGGAGCATCCACTTAAATGCTTTCAATGATTGGAATTACTTTTTAAAATGAAATGATTTTTAAAAAAGTCAGAAATGGGTAGCCACCTAGCTATGTTTACAGAGTAAAAATGAAGTATAAGAACTAAGGAAGTTGGATTTGGTACCTTACTGTCCGCCTCTTCGAAGCTCGCAAATGGCAAATTCTTCATTCATCCCCCCTCTTCCCTCTTCCCTCTTCCTCTTCTGGGCTTTCACCATTCTCCAAAAGCCATTTTTCTTCCTCTTTCTCTTTCTATATATATATATATTGCCCTAATTGTCGCGTCATTCAACCACTTAGGGTTGCCTTTTGATTTCCTGTCCTCGCTTTCTCCGCTGCCTCTCTCTTTCTGTAAGCTTCTCTTCCCCCATTTCCTTCCTTTGTTTATGTGTTGTTTCTATGTTTTGCTATGAAGATCAACTAATTGCTTCTCATCAAAATGCCTTTTTTCTTTTCGGATTTCGCTATTTACTGTATTTCCGCATTTCCCATATTATCTTCTTTTTTTACATCACAACCTTTATTTGTTGTTTTGGATTGTTTTAGTTGGAGAAGATGAAACTGTGCTAACTTCTGTTTTTTCAAATAAAACCTTTGGATTCTGTTGACATTTTGTTCTTAACTAATGCAACTGATCTGGATTGGAATTGGATGGTTTTGTTTATTACTTATGGAGCTTCGAGTGAAGAGCAGAGAAAGCCCTTAGGTTGCATCTTCTCATAATGCTCCATACATCAATTTGCCTCCATTAACATTGAATAGCTTTCTGCTGTGCTACCTCATGTGTTCTTTCAAGAGGCATACAAAATCACTAAACCTAGCATACAAAATCACTAAACCTATCATGTATTGCATTCGTTTCTCTATGCTCTAAATTTAAACACTGGATGCTTAGTTTTCACACACATGCAAACACTCCATTACTGTTAAATGATATAACAATTAATTTACCTTCACCCCTCTGAAGCTTTTGAGTCCGTAGGGGATTTATAACGATATTAGAGCAGAGTGGAGATCCTATTTCAAACTGGTTCTGTGTTTTTTCCTTCCCACTTAGAGCAGGGAGAAGATCATATTTCAAACTCATCCATTGTTTGTTATTTCCTTTCCAATTATTATCGATTTCCACTTTGGTTCTTCTACATAATTTCAAGTTGACAAGTGAGGAGAGTGTTGAAGATATAATATTAAATTTACCTTCCCTCTGTCAGTTTAAGCTTTTCGGTCAATCGGTGTTTTAAGAATTAAAAAGGTAAATGAAGAAATTGAGCATTTTCCGCTGAATTGCAAGGTAAAATGAAAAAGAAAATGGTTCTGCAATTTTCTTACCTCTGCCATATGGAAGTTCATAGAGTATGATCATCATCCATTCTGGTGCTTTCTGGATGTGCTCTGTATTTCAAATATTCTGTTTGATTTTTGCCATTTACTTGTTCTCTGGTTTAGCCTTTATTTTTCTCACATGCTTTTAGCTTTTGGTTGAGTTGATTTGTAAACAACAGCAGTTTAAATGTGTTTCATGAATTTAGGAGCAGAAATGTCAACCATGTCAACTGCAAAGCTCCCTACCCACTTCATGTACAACACACCATCTAAAAATCAACTCGGTAGCACCATCATCAAGTGTCCATCGTCAATTGGATCTACGAGAAACATTTCGAAATCCTTCGGGTTGAGTTCACGTCCCTCATTCAGAGCCTGTGCAATGGCAGTTTTCAAAATTAAACTTGTGGAACCATGTGGGAAAGAGCATGAGTTTGAGGCATCTGATGATACTTACATTCTTGATGCAGCTGAAGAAGCGGGAGTAGACTTACCTTATTCCTGCAGGGCAGGTGCATGTTCTACGTGCGCCGGGAAAATAGTTTCGGGTTCGGTCGATCAGTCAGACGGGTCGTTCCTTGACGATGATCAAATGGCAGAGGGTTACTTGTTAACCTGTGTTTCACTCCCAACTGCAGATTGTGTGATTCACACACATAAGGAAGGAGATCTGATCTGAGTATGATAGTTTGAATGATACAGAGTGTTTTCTTGTTTCATGGTTTTCATTTGTAATGCCATATTATTAAAAAAAAATGAAAAAAAGAGAAAATAAATAAAATGTGTGAACTTTATCTTCATGCATTTTCCTTGTTATTATCTAGTAACATTATGCATGAGAAATTTTGTATAGTTTTCTTGCTTAACATTAGGGGTGTGCAAAAACCCAAAAAAATCGACGAACCAAACCGAACCGAACCAAATCAATTGGTTCGGTTCGGTTTTATTAAAAAATATGGAACCACCGGTTCTCTAAGGAATATAATCGAGAGGTTTGGTTCGGTCTTCGGTTCACCACCTTAAAAACCGTGAAAAATCGAACCGAATCGTAACCTATTATATTAATTATGTCAATATTTATATTAATAAAAATATATATACTAATTCACAAAAAGCTCAGCACAAAACTTTTGTTATTATTTTTTTTCTTTAGGTTCAACCCCAACTTAAGAATGATTTGATGTTTTTTTTTTCTTTTTTCTAAACGGTTTGAACCGAACCGAACCAATTTAAACTGAGAAAAATTGGTTTGGTTCAATAACCAAAACTGATGAAACTCGGTTTTCAATAGTTCAATGTGTAGGAAAACCGAGAGGTTTGGTTTGGTCCTTGGTTCGACCCAAAACCGGACCAAACCAAACCATGCACACCCCTACTTAACATAGAATGCCATGTCAATTTTGTTTCTTCTACTTTGATTGATGACTCCATTTTTGATGCCAATGGAATACAAAGCCATTTTCATAAGGGACTACTCTTGCAGGGGAGATGCAGCCACTTTCCAACCATTTAAGTTGAGATTTTTTCTAAGAATATCAAATATTTGAGTTTTTTTTTTAATAGAAAAATATAATATTTGTTTGGCATCAATTTTAGTTTTGATTTGTTTAAAATATTTAATAGTAAAAGGGGGAAAATTGGGGGATTGTCCTTCATCTTTAGTTATACTTCCATTTTACCCTTAAATTAACTTGTATTTAAGACCAATACACAAACCGATCAATCAAAATACACTTTTTCAGTAAAACACCTCTCTTCTCTTCTCGATAACTGTCTTCTACATTCAAAACGTACAAATCTACATTTGCACATTTTGACAGAGGAAAAATATTTTGTCTACTTTTTAAGTTTTCACCTTTTTTATTTGACTATGAAAAATGTGTCAATCTAACTTTCCAGATCTAGGATTTGGAATCTGGATTCGACAACCAATGGTCCTGACATTTTCTTGTGTCATGGCAACATCATCCTTAAATATTTATTAGAGTGAAAGTTGTAGCTCTTCCCACAAACCAACGCTGGTCCTTTCAAGATGATTTGTTCTCACTCACATGTATCAAAGGAAAATTTTCTCTAAGGTAAGCACACTTAACTTTGGAGTTCATATGATTGAGCCATCGAAAAGAAATGTGCACCTTATTGGTATATGTAGTAAATTTCAATTCTCTTAAACTTTTCTCAACCTTACTTTCATGTCCTCATGATCCCTCTTATTTAGATATGATATCAGTTCATTTATGTCCGCTCCAACTCTGAGCGTTTAAAAAAAACATAATGATTATTTGACAACATTTTTTTTATTCAATTAATTGAACTTAAATTAAGAGTTCTATTATGATAAACTAATAATAGTATTTTGACAATTAAACTTTGATCTATTGTTGATTAGATATTCATGAAATCTTAAAAAAGAAATGATTGTTATCTTCATATTTAAATATGGATTTATTACTGTTTCATTCACAATATATCTTTGGGAAAAACATTAGATATTTAAAGTTCAAAATTTGATCCATTGATAAAGATATTCATAGTATCTTGAAGTATAAAGTTTGATCCGTTGCTATCAACATTTCTAAATATTTGAGTTATTTTAAAATTTAAATTCTTCTCATTTATCTATTAACCAATTTTTTTTATTTAAATTTTTCATGTGTTTGAATTTAACATTTTTATACCTTACGTTAGGAGAACTTTCCATTGACATGACATGACAACAATAGTGATGATCAATATCTTAACTTAATCAAATTTGATAGACTCAAGAGACGTAAAACAAAGGTATTAGTATTAGTATCACATATAACTCAAACTTTTTATTTGGATTTATTCTCAAATTTGATGTTTCTGTATATATATATGGTTGAATTTTTTTAATTCTTGGGTTAGATCTTTATTATTTAAATTTTATATACTCTATATCCATTTGTTATTGAAATTTTATCAACAAAATTGATTTTCTAAAGATTTTTAGTCACGTGCATCACACATGTCATATACCTATAATATCACTTCGTTGAAACTTAACCACACTCATAAATTGAACCCTTTCACTAAAGCACCACTCAACAAAAAGAATTCAAGCTGTTTATCGAATACATATTTGTGAAATTCAATAAATTTGAAAATATAGACTCAAATATAGAATTTGAATCAAACAGCCTAAACTAACACTATTGTTGGACCAATTAAGGCTGAGAGTACAAAAAGGGCTTAGGATGATTTGGCCTACGTTATCTTGGAAAGGGCTCGTAGGTGGGATTTCTAAATAAAATTTCAACGTATCTCTTTCGATTTTAGTCCTTCAAATTTATGTTCAATAAATTGCCTCATTTACAATAATTTTGGTTATTATTTAGTTGCAGGTTATATTTATTCATTCCACATAATAAATATATCCTAACTATCTAGGTTAGTGGTGTAATCTTGAACAATTTGTAGTTGTCATTTGCGAGGATCATTACGATACATATCAATAACTTACTAGCACTAATGATACAAATGTGTTTGTAATAGTTACAAATAATTCAATTCAAATAATTGATGTGCGTATGTAGAGATATACGAAGACTATTATCATATACAATGAGTGACTTCGTAGTAGAATGAACCACAATTCAATATTATTTAAAAGAGAGAGGGAGAGAGAGGTAGAAATTAGGGTTAGATGGAGTTAAGAGTGAAAGGTGGCAATGAAGGGTATTGCATGTGTGGTGGAAAGCCAAGGAAGGGAGAAGAGTCATCTTCACCATCATCATTCTAAAGAAAACAGAAATAATAATAATAATAAAAAGGAGGCCAACTTTAGAACAAAGTTAAAAATCAAAATTCCCACATTACAGAGAGAGAGAGAGAGAGACAGACAGAGGCTATATATATATAAGCACTTTCTCACAAAGTGGATGCAAAAACACTTTTCTTCTTTCATTTTTTGTTTGGAGAAGCTTGATCCTTACTGCTCCAACAAAAAGGGGTATTTTCTTCTTTCTTTCCAACTTACTTCCCCATGTTTTCTCTAAAGCAAAAGCATATCTTTCCCAACACTAACTTCTTTTTTTTTTTTCGAGTACCATACGGATCTCTTTGTCACTATCATATATCGTATGTTAGTTGTACTATACTCGTTTATTGACTTACAAAGATAAAACACAATATAAAATATGTTAGATTATGAAAAAAGTTATCTTTTTAGTCTTTAAGTTTTGAAAATATGTATATTTGGTTTTTGAGTTTTTAAAATTTACATTTTTTAGTTTTTGAGTTTTCAAGAATAAATTCATTTCATCTTTAAGTTTTCAAAATACCTTTTTAATCACTGAATCTTTAAGAATGAATTTTGTTGATGCCCAATTTTGGACCAGCAAAAACATATTTAACCTTCACGTGACAACAATTGTAAATTTACAATTTTGGAAAGAAAAAACTTGTCAAACGAAGAAAGAAAGGCCCGAATTCCTAAGCCAGGAAGAGAGCTATAGTGTTGAAAAGAAACAAAAACTTTTAGTTACCTTCTTCTGGCTCTTACCACCTATTTCTAGAGTTTTTTGCTTTGACATTTCTCTCCCAATCCTTTTCGAAGTGGGAATTCCTTATTTCTTCTTGACTTAGAGTACCATTAAAACTTCTTTGGCCTTGAGCTTAACTTGGATAGAGGTCGAGCATGGCAATATATGAGCTTCTTTGTGATTTCTTTTGGCTCGACCTTAGCTTAGATCGAAGTCGAGCTGAGTTGCACAGTCTAACCTTAGGCTCAACCTCGGCCTCGTCTTGGGCCAAAGGTCGAATAGAGTTGTATGAGCCTGAGCTAAGCCCATACCACTTTTCCTTCTAGACCTTTCTTGATTTTGACTTTCCTTTTCTTTGATCATAAACTTATTTATCTTGTACATAAATGTTCATTTTATCTTTGGTTCAAATTAACTTTAACAAATTTAAAAGGTCCATGAAGTATATATATATTTTTATTACTTTAAATAGTTATATGATAATAAATTAATTTTCTAATTTAAAATCTCATATAATAATAACAATGATAAAACTTCAAACCATGACCTAGAAAAAAATTGTTTTTTGAAAACTCGAGGAGAAACGCTACATAAAAATTTAGTGACAAAAAGGTACATTTTAAAAATTACTAAACAAATTTATTTTTTAAAATTTGAAAGAATATATGAGAAAGATGGTTCTCTTAAATTTTGTGTACTTTTCCTCTCTAAGGCATGGAAATGATATCAACCTCTCAACATCTTCCAATGAAATATGTTTCAAATTCTACTTAAGAAGTGATTTTATTGCTTTAAATTTTCAAAAGTTACGGTATTATTACGAGTAAAATGTGGTCTCAATCACATTTCCATTGTCATAACACGACTAGAGTTTGAAAGTATATATTCAAATCAACATGATCATACTCTACCTTTAACGTTCTTTTTTTTTCGTTTTTTTTAAGCTTATGTAAGCGTATATGCATATATTTCTTATCTTGAATCATTAAGCTTCCCATGCTTCACGTTTTGGGGACTTGATCGTGTGGCTTGAAGGCCATCATCTATAGACAGATTCTGGCAATTGTTTTGATTCACGTTGTTTTCTAGTTTCTTTTTGTTGTACTACAAAAAATCTATCCGGTTACAATTTTGATTCTAAATGGTAATTTTGAGGTTTTGGGAATTAAAAGTTAAAGCCTTCTCTTTTGAGTGGAAGCACTTTCTAATGCAATAATCTTACAAAGATTTTTCGAGACAATTTTGGAGTTGTTTGGGGCGCTTAGTTGATATAACATGTCTGAGGAGTTTATATGCCTAAAGATTTCATATGTAAGTATTTGGGGTGTAGAGTTGTTTTGTTTGAGGTCATATGTCCGTGTTTAAGGCGCATGATTGAGTTCATATATCAGGAGAATCTGGTGTTGCATGTTTTTTGGACTCTTCATAATATGTTTTTGTGATTACTATCTTTGTTTTTTCTTAACTTTTTATTCCACCCTTCTACTACATACATGCTTTTCCAAATTTTTAATACTCATTTGATATGTGAATTCATTGTACACATGATCCAATTCATATAAAGTCCTACTAATCAGTTGTTCATATGAAGATTTAAAATATCGATATTGATGAAAATATTGAAGCTTTAATTTTGTGGAGATTTTTTATGAAAATATCAATTTCAATTGTTATTGCTAGAAAATTTATAAAAACAAAAGTAAAATAAATAAATTGAAATTAGTAAATAAATATTTTATTATTTTCAAATATTTAAGCATGTCTATTATTATTTATATTAATGATATTTTGATGTTTATTATTTTATTTCGTGAACTTTTCTACCACGAAATGAAAATATCGATTCACCCGCATGTTAAAATCAAACCTATGAAAAATGGGGAAATATCAACCTAATACTCTTAAACTTTATTATTAATTTTCCTAAATAACAGGTTAAAATGTAATAACAAAAAAGACAGAAAGGTCGGCGAAGTAGTCGGCAATCCCACGTGTAAAAATAAATAGCAATAAAAAATGATTGGATACACGTGGATCGTTTGGAAAGACGTGTGCTGCCGACGTGTCACCGACTTCCCCCATTGGAGAGCACTAGGTCGGTGGTGATCCACGTGCTTGTTTTTATCAACGTTCACATCATCACTATTCAATTATATAATTATTTAGGACAAAAATATCCGTTTTAACCCTAATTAAGCTTTGCAACCTCTATCAATTTTCCTTCTAATTTTATAATTTTATTTATTGCACTTATAAACTTTAGATGTATGTTGCAATTTTTAACAATTAGATAGAGAGTGGGTATTCTTTTTAAATTAAAATTTCTTAAATTTGCTCTAATAATTAATGGTTGTATTTAGTTTTGTGAATAGCGGGGGGGTTGTTCACTATTTGTTCGAGATGCATATATGTCAAGCTTTATAAGTTCCATAAAGCTCGATGTGGAGAAATTTGATGGGAGGATGAACTTCAACTTGAGGCAAGAGCAAATCAAGGATGTGCTGATACAAGCTGAATTACACAAGTGTATGTTAAGTAGTGATGATGTTCTTGTGCAGTCCAAGAGTGATTCAAGTAGACGTTCAAAGAAGACAGACTTTGAGCAGAAGATAAAGTTGTTGGGAATGTAGACAATCTAAGCACATGAAAATATCTTCGACAAAGGCTCTGGATCAAATGTTGATAATGTCTTTCTCTTCAGAGGAGACGATTACTTCCTCTAAAGAAGACGAAATTTTTCCTCGTGGTATGTTTGTTTTGCCATGATATAGGACATGATGTTAGCAATTCTACAAGTTTGTACACAGTTATTGACTTGACAGTTATGTAAGGTGTGTGGTGGAAGTTATGTCGATGACTGAATTAAAACTTCTAAGTGAGCCAAGTAGGTGGAAGTTGCACCGTAAATATCAACAAAGTTTATCGACATGAGAAAATCTTGGGAGGTGGTATTTCAACCGGTCTACTCTTTAAAGTGGAGTTATAGTTCTCTAAGTTGAGAATTATGATTGTCAGTGAAGATAGTGAATGTTGCAGATGCTTTTGATTCTTCAAATATATTGCCAAAGTGAAAATTGTTGAATTTTTTTGACAAAATATTAGAAATGCAGTTATCCAACAAAAGAGTTTAGGAAAGTCAAGAACTTGTCCTACATTGAAAAAGTTTAGTAAAGTCGTTGCTTGTTTTACATCGAAAGGGTATAGGAAAGTCATTAGTTTTTTCTACATCAAAAAGATTTAAGAAAGTCATTAGTTTTTTCTATATTAAAAAGATTTAAGAAAGTCATTAGTTATAAAAGGAGTCTATGCCTTTGATTTTCCAATGATCTCAGTTTCAATCACTTTAAGCTTTAATGTGCTAACTCTAATTAAATTTCTTTTATATCCTCTAGTTGGAGAGTGAGAAAAATGTGGGAATGACCAAAAGCCTTGAGAGAGCGTTCTTGTAATTGGGGTCGGGAGAGAGAAAATTCTTCTATGTGATTGTACAAATTTTTCACATAGTGATTTTTTTTCTAGTTTTCCAAGTGGTAGAAGTGGGATGTTTTCATATTTTGTGATATACATTGTATTATATTTATTTAGTTTAAGTTAATTTGTGATGTATTTAAAATCTCCATTGAACCTCTAGTATTGAAGTTTAGTTTGAAGAGAATTGTAGGTGGTAGGAAACCCAATCTCAAACATTTCCTCTATTTCTTCCGTGTCCACTTCACTCTCTATGTCTTAGTTGATATATATTTAGACGTAAATTCCATCTATTACCCTCTAATTATGACTTACAATACACAATAATCTACTTGTTGGTGCTTGTGTCCTACAAAATAACATACAACCACATATAAACTATGATTTTCTACTTTGCAATTGTGACGAGAAGAATCGATCAAATTTAGGAAAAAGATTCGAAAGAGATGAAGTCAATTGACCCTCCAATGTTAGGAGGACGATGAAATTATAAGAGTAACGTTGTGGTTGTGGGCTTATTTTCTAAACATAAAAACAAACCTTGGAAAAATTATTATTATTATTATTATTTAAATTAATTAAGGCAACAAATAATGTCCCTAAAATGCATGAAATCTAAATAATATTAATAAAAAGGAGAAAAATGGAGATTGAGAGGTGTTGGACATGGAATCTTTCTAATATAAAATAAAAAAGAGAAAAGAAAAGAAAAAGATGATGGAATTGGAAGAAGCCCAGAAAGCAACCATTGTCCCACCTTCTAAAACCTCTCACCACTCACCATCCATCTTTCAAAATCAATGACTTTTCCATTTTCTAATTATTATTTTACAATAAATATTACAAATTTTCAACTCATTATTATGTTTCAATTAAGCCAGAAGGCTAGTCATGGCTTTGTTATTGGTACCACTCTCTCATACCAATGGAGATAGTTGTTCTTACTTATATATCCACGATCTATTCCATTATCTAATTGATGTGAGACTTTGGTCGCATTCCCAACATGTGCAAGCAGTAATAATTTATTAGTTATTATATTTAAATGAAATGCTTGTGACGAACAAGAGGTTATATATATAGAGAATATTTTTTAGCGTATTGATATATGTTAGTATTCGTTAGTTAGATTTTTGGATATTATACTAGTTAAACTATAAATTTCTAACAAGTCTCTAAACATTCATTTTTCTGTTTGACATATCTTGAGAGTCTAATAGATTAGTGATCAATTAGACAATAAATAAAAAATATATATATAAAACAAAAGGTTAAAAACTTGATCAAGTACTTTTTAAAATTAGCCTATTAGAATAAAAAAGTTAAGTACTATAGCATCGTGGAGAGTACTCATTTATGGTTTTACCACGACAATAGTATTTAAGAATGATACGTATCGCGTAAAATAAGTTAATATATTCTGATGTCAAATTAAGAATAAAAATAATAAATAGTGCGATAATAATATTAATAGTTTTTTCAATAAACAATAATGTAATCAAATAAAGGTAATTAAAGTCTTTGCGTTTTAAATATGAGTGCATGAATTTATATTTAACTAATTTAATTTCTATATTTTCATATTATTTATTTTACAAAATAAAATAGATTAATTTTTCATGCTAACGTGTGATTTCCTTCGTTCAAATGAGACTAATGTTTAGTCGTCCAATTCTAGATATCTAGTCAACTCTCGATACAGGCATAGTCTATAGTAGTAGAGTTTGAGAGGGAGGATTGTGAGACTTAGCTTCCTTGTCGTTTTGGAGTCTAGTAGGAGTTAGGGGTGTTAAAAAAAACCAGTAACCCGACCAACTCGGATTGTCCAACCCAAACCGTAAGGTTGGATTGAGTTAAATTTTATTTTGGGTTGGGTTGGGTTGTAAAATGTTTTTAAAAATATATTTCGGGTTGGGTTGGGTTATGGATTTAGTAACTCGGTCAACTCGACCAACCCGGTTTTATTATTTTATTATTATTATATAATGAATTTAAATGTAGACTTAAACTTTTTAATGTTTTTTATTCCTATTTTGAATGAATTTGAATATAAACTAATGTATTTGAAAGTAAACCACTTGACTTTACATAAAATACTTGTTTTTTTTATTATATATTTTTTTAAAATTGATGTAACATATTTAGAACATTTACGTAAATATTACATTTTTGTTTATTGCAAAAATATAACTTTTAATGAAAAATGAAAGAATGAAAAACTAGTCAAAATTGTGAAAGAAAAAAAAACAACCCGCTAACCCAACCCAACCCAACACAAAAATTAAGGGTTGGGTTGGGTTGGGTTGACCTTTCCACATTGAACCGATAGGGTTTAATTTTTGTCAACCCGAGAACCTCGGGTTGGTCCATAATTTACCTCCAACCCGGCTCAACCCGACTTATTTAATGATTTTTAAAATGAATTTAATGATTTTTACTTAAGTAACGACCTTGGATTAAGGTTTGAAAACCCGGGGCGTTACAGCTTCTCAAACCTTAGGTTTTCATTCGATTGCTATGGCTCATAATCATTAAAACTCAACTCATGAATCCAACTTACTTAACTTGCATACATGTGCCAATTTTGTTCAACTCGAGCCGAGTTATTTTTCTTTTCGACTCAAATTGGTAGTTTAGCTAGTTCAAGTTTTCAACTGGCACACGAAGGCTAAAATTCCTTTAAATTTTGCTATCTTCTTTAATGATTTACCATGTAACATAAGAAATGTATGAGTATACAAAAAATACTCCGTAAATAATTCCTCTATTGGGGCCTCTTGGGTGATCTGTTAGACTATTTTTGACATAGGCATAATGTACCAATAATAACATGGCATAGGTAGTGATCCCAAAGGAACAAAAATCGTGGCATAAGTAGTGATCCCAAAGGAACACAAACCATGGCATAAGTAGTGATCCCAAAGACACACAAAATCATGGCATAAGTAGTGCTCCCAAAGAAATACAAATAATAGGTAGTGATCCCGCAGGGTCACAAATCATAGCATAGGTAGTACATAGCCTGTCAAAAGAGTAAACGGTACCCTTCATCTTAGCATGTGATCGACACTCTCGCCTAAGCATAAATGTCAATATCAATAGCTTTTCAATATGCTCATAGTGTTC
This sequence comes from Cucumis cinereus, assembly GCA_037974625.1. Taxonomy (NCBI): domain Eukaryota; kingdom Viridiplantae; phylum Streptophyta; class Magnoliopsida; order Cucurbitales; family Cucurbitaceae; genus Cucumis; species Cucumis cinereus. The sequence continues at coordinate 4,897,375 of JBBPDJ010000004.1, forward strand.
TCACAGTACATTGCTCATAAATTCATTCATCAATCAATAGTATGGTTTTATGGTGCCATATTACTAAACATGTTCATCAATTTTCCAATTTTGAGTGTCCTACTCAAGGGTATTCTAACAAAAGAATAACTTACCTTAGAATCACAGTCAGATCTTAACTTTAATATCTAGCAAACTTTAATAAAATTTGCCTTAATAAACTTTAATATAGCCTCTAAGTATGCGGCTTATTGGGACAAAGTTTATTGTAAATCCATCAACCTCATTCTCCAAGGTAAAACACAACATAAACCCTGGGAGTTTCATTTTAACGACTATTTACCAAATAGTGTTTTAATTTCCATCAACAAAGTTTAACTCTTTCCACAAATCAATGTGCTTCAATTCACTTGAACTTAAACATGTGCTCAGTTCCCTTTTAGCACCACTGCATAGCGACATTTTCTAACCATAACCTTTTCCATAAGGTTCTCAATCACACAGAAAGTTCATCTTAATTCCAGTTTATACAGACAATGTCATAAACATATATCCATAAAATATCTTATCAAGAAACATAACTGGCGAGGACGAAGGAACCAAAGTGACCATGGGGACGTAAACCACAGACTTACATCATAAGTCAGTCTGCATAACCTAAAAATTTAGGCTTTGATACCAACTGTAATGCCTCAAATTTTCAACCTTAAACCGAGGTCGTTACTTACATAAAAACTCATAAACATGGAAAAAAAATATAGTGGAAGCATTTGTCACTAGTAACAACATCAACACAGCAGAAGCCTTTGTCAAAATAGTCCCCAAACACATGGTCACTGGTCCTTCTTGTCCTTCGCCGATTTTCTCATACTTACCTGAAAAATAAACATGAAAAGGATGAGTACAAGAATACTCAGTAAAAGACCCACTACTGAACCCGCTAGGTGCACTGTTAACTTTCTATTAAACCTATACCCTATGTTACATAATCTATTGAACCCGTAGGAACACTCATAACTGGCTAATGATCCCGTAGAAACGTATCTGTCTGGTGAACCCAAAGGAACACGTAACTGTTTGGTGAAACTGAAGGAACACACCTCCTTACATGGTAATCTGGCTAATAGATAAAGTTAACAGCTACCATAATTCCTAACATGCATTCTTAGTTCAATCAATCATAATCATATACATAAAATTTCCATCCAACATTCACATTCGCATATCATAAATATTATGTCAAACCATAAATGAATAACATCGTATAGTTCGAACAAGTCGTCATAACATAATAACTTTAAATTAATAATTCTCCATAAAAGTAATTAAACTCGTCTAATACATCACTAACTCACTACATCAATCAATTCCACCAATTAATTCAATTGTCATATGCATCCTTACTGTCATGCAACATTTTACCGAGGATCTGGTAGTAAATCCCTTACCTCAAAATACAGAAAAATTCTCTTGGCTTGAAATATGACTCCTTAAATTGATTGTAAACATAAAACTTTTAATTAATAATTTTTCGTAAAAATTAATATTAATTTTAACCTTATCTTTTCAATAACAGTTCTTTAATCAACTTACCAATTCGTAAAAAGAACTGCACGAATAAATTCCAACAATTTTGCTTGAATTTAACCTTCAAATAATCAAGAACAAGTCCCAAATAAATTCTCAATTTAACTGTAATGGGTATCCAAACCCACCTTAATATACCACCAACAGAGGCAACGACGGCGATTGGGGAGGAAGTCCATAGTGGCGAGGGGTTGGCAGCGGCGTGAGGAAAGAGATGAAGAAAATTGAAACTTTTCACGCTTTCCTAAGTAACCATAATTTATTTATAAAGAAAATAATAATAGTAATATCTATTATTATTGGTATTTCCTTTTCCTTTTTCAAATACAAATAAATCTTTTTTTTTTCAAATACAAATAAATCTTTTCTTTTTCCTATTCCAAATCAATCTAATCTTCTGTAAAATCCCAAATTTTTAAGGTAATTTGTAATGTTTTTATAATTATCTCATTAAATGTTGGTAATTTTAAATTTGGGTTGTTTGTATTGGATTTAAATTTTAGAGAAATTGTTGGATTTATTATTGTGTGGTTTCTGTTTATTTGTGATTTGAAAAGAAAAAAGAAAATAAGGGATTTCATGAGAAAATGGGTGATAAATGAGGAAAGAGAATGGGTATTAATTGGAGAATGAATTTTTGGAAGAAAAGAAAAAGAAAAGGAAATAATAATAATATATTATATTATTGTTATTTCTTTTCTTTCTTTTTAAAATTAGTGAGAAATTAGGGTTTTGTATCTTCTTCATCTTCACCATCAAAACCCTGGCTGCAGTCCTCACGCCGCCGCAGCCAACCACGAAGCGTGGCCGTGCGTCGCCAGACCGAGTAGTTTTCGCGCACCCAGCCGCTCGTCCGTCGCATTGCAGCCAGCCGAGGAAGCCGCAGATGCCCCGTTTCACGCCCAGCCGTTCGTGAAGCCGCCGCCTCTCTCCAATCCGTTCGTCGCTGGGCAGCCGCATGCTGGGGAGCTCCGCTGAAGTCGCCGCGCCGATCATCCACGTCAAGCCAGAGCAACGCCGCTGCCTAGATTTGCAGAAGCCTCGACGTTTCCGCAAGCCGCGCCACTCTCGCTCTACGTCAGACACCGTCGCACGCGCCAGCCGATCTCCATTCGCCAAGCTGACACCGCGCCTCCGCCAGCTGCATCGCCCAGTTTCGAGTCGTTCCCCATTCGCGCTACCCATATCTGAAAGTCGAGCCGTTTGCAATGCCCAGAACTGCAAGTTGAGTCAAGCCGCCAAGCCTAGCCGAGCCAAACCGAGCTTCTAAGGTTTCTGTCATCTCCTGTCTCCGCTGCCACTACTTTTTATAGGTGAGTTTGGAAGTGGCTGTTGTTGGTTAAAATAAATTAATATTTCTTAATTTACCTAATGATTTTGTACTTGGTGGGAAACGATAGGTCAGTTTTCAAGTCGTACGGCGACTTGATTCTGAC